>JAOUZG010038029.1:6098515-6139941 GCA_026289955.1 Argiope argentata | reverse complement strand
TATAAAGAACAGTACAAAAATAGTACAAATACAAATAAATGCTATGTACAAAGAGAAAATGAAAAGATATAAAAGGAAATAAAGATATGGACTTAAAGTGCTACTATTGTGTATAGTGTTCTTGAAATCTACACAGATCTTGATTTCCTTCGAGATGACGATCCTTCTTTGAATTTTTCATCCTGGATCCTAGGGAAAAGGCAACATTACGGAACCAAACTCGTTCTACTTCAAATGTTGGCTTGGCCATGTTCATTCATCCCAGAATTTTACTTTCTGATAAGAGAAAGATTTACACTCATTAAAAAAAATCGAATTCGAGATTTAAACGAATTTCCACATTTTAGATCCTACCTAGTTCGGCACATTTTTGGCATAATGTCTCTCTCTGTATATCTATCTATCTATTTTTATTTGTTTGTGACAAAGATAACTCAAAAGTGATTTGAGATAGATCGCTGGAATACTCTAAATTTATAGATTTCAATCAAATTCTGAGCAAAATCCTTTCGCACAACATGCTCTGAAAGTCTGTCTGTCCGGCTGTTCGACTAGAAATTAATTCAGACGAAGAAAGATAAATGGACAAAATTCGCTACACAGATTTGACATCTAAAGAGTAGACACATAGCAAATTTTGATCCAGGTTCAACAAAAGGTTGTCTGTCGGTCTATGCTTTCAGAAACATGTAAATTCAATGACTGACTTAATTGGTATATTTAACCCAATGACTTAAATATAACAAATGTAGCATGTCCTTTTATGACCATATGTGTAGCCCAGTGTCAAATTTTAATTCCAATCGGATGGGAAAACGTGTCTAAAATAAAAATTCGACTTTCGTATATTATTAGCCGTATGAAAAGGCCAAAGAACACTCGATAGATAAAAAAGGCTAAGTTCATTTAAAAGGTTAATATTGGATACTTCTGTACATGCATGTACCATGTACAATGCAAGTCGTTACCTGGGATAACACCATTATTAGAAAATATACGATAATGATTTGAGGATGCCAGTCACGTTGGTTCCACTCACGTCATGTTCAGAGACAGACTTCAATGCAAAAACTGTCTCTTAAGTATTGAGAAGGTTCAAACAGAGGAGGAACATTTTTTTTTTTGATTTATTGAAAAAAATCTACCAAATACAATATTTATTCTATATATAAGAACGCTGGAAAAAATAAATATGTTGCTGTAGAGTTTTTCCTTGATGTTGCAGAACAGAGGAACGCTACAAGCAGCTGACAGAAGAGGGCCGTCGCGCGAAAGAACTGTATGAGGCCGAGAAAGAGGAGTGCGAGGATGTGGTGTTCGTGGCCAAGAGGAACGTGAAGAGGCTGGTGAAACAAATCCTCGAGCGGCAGCAGCGCAAGAGGGAGCTCGCCAGCAGCATAGAAGAGGCCGATCGGGACGCCAAGACGGAGGAGAGACAGAGGAGCCAACAGAGGGCACTGGAAGAGGAGACCCTCACCAGAAACGTGGTTCTATTGCGTAGGCATCCCCTTTCTGTTGTATACTCTATTGTTTCTTACTTTATGTATCTCAATTCAAAATATTCTTTGCATTAATTTTAAGGCTACAGAAATACAGTAGATGAGGGGTTTTGTTTACTTCTTCAACAAGAGAAAGTTGTCGTAATTAGAAGTGTGTGTATTTTGTTGGGACTCCAATCGTTGCAACGTTTTAGAAAAATTATTTTATTTACAATTTAACTAAAAAAATTAAACATTTGATTTTTAATATGCTCTTTACTAAAACAATGTGCGAGTGCGTTTCGAAAAAGAATAGCTTTTTAGTAGCTTCGCGAGTTAATACTCGGTTGATGAGTGACGCGGCAATTACGTAGCACACAACCTCGATGGAGCCTGTAGTGCACAGAAATCTGATATAATTTATATTATTCATGATAGGTATAAGTGATTTATGATAGGTATAAATCACAGGCATTCACCACAAAGTAAAGATTGTCCAAAAACCGTCTTTAATTGAAACATTTTATAAAACTTTTATAAAAATAACTATAAAGTGAAATGAGATTGACATGATACAGATGGATTGAAATGCATCTTAAAGAAATTTTCAATGTGTAGTTTTATTCGATTGGTTAGCAATAAAAACTTAATTCACGACTTACTCATTACTAGTTGATACATAAAAGACTACTATTCTTTACTAACATATCAGTACTTTATATATGTGTGAATGCATCATTTTGATACATTCACACATATATAATTAAGACCTCCCCCCCAAAAAAAAGCTTCTGGCTTTTATTGTCTGTCAGTAAGATCAAACTCTACTCCTTTTATGATGTATAATATGCTATCGTTATTTATCAGAAATGAATAATTCCAATTACCTTAGTTGATTTATTATTAATAATTACCTCATCATCCTGTTTATCATTAAAATATGCATGTTGTTACTAACCTGGAATTTTGCTTCCCGGCACGAACAGTTCCATCGTGAGAAAGACTGTTTTATGATCAGCCCTCTTGCATGTTGAGTAGGTGCTACATCAGTCATTTGATAGCTTGGAGACAAACTTCGCGACTTTTTGTCAAATTGACAATGAATTCGGCGACAAAATGAATAATGCTAAAAACTTCTGAAATTTGCCCGATCTGTCCCATAGAAACCGAGATGCGCTCTGATTGGTCTAGGAGATTCTCAGCCAGACTTTCGGGAACTATAAAAGGCCGGTAGTATCAAGATGAAGGTGAATAAAGCTCCGTTCCGTTCCAGACCTGCAGAGAGTCAACAAAGTCCATGACAGCTACCTAAAGCAAAGCCAACAGACTCAGCCCTCTAAGACAGGAGTTAGCTTCTTAGGAAGCGGGCACTCCTAAACTGCAAGTCACAGATGGTGAATTGATTTGAACGGTGATTAGAACTGAGCCGAAAGCGTAGTTGGAGTAGAATACAAGTAACGAAACTTCGAGATGATAGCGTAGCAACGGCAGAGTGCCAACGTTGTGTGTAGTCCAAACAAGTGCTGAACTAATGGGTCTGAGTCCTGTTGTCTACTGTGGAAGCAGCGACGTATAGTGTGTGGAGTATCCAGCGTGTGGTAATGAGTTGGTAGCTGAAGCGAGGATACAGTAATAACTTCAACCGTCTGGAGAGACCTTAGAGCGAAACTCCGAGGATTTCTTCTTCTGCTGGATTCTGTCTAGCCGCTCTGAATGCTGTGGTAGATTACTAATTGTGTAGATTACTACTGTCTGCTGTAGTGTGCTGCCCTGTATTATTCTCGGCTGTGGATTCGTCGTCTTTGTGTTGGTGTCTTTGTGTAAATAAACGTCATTGTTGTTCTCTAATGAGACCAGCCGATTGTATCTTTCCACCATAAACCCACTATAAACGTACCTGGAAAGTTATGCGTAACAATAAATTTAAAGCCTCAAATAATCTCTTTGCGTTGAAGAAATTTTTCCACTTCGAGAATGGAAAGTGTTAATGTAACCCGAACATAATATCTAAGAAATATCGTTATTTGGTTATTTATATAGGCTAAATATCTCCTGATGGAATTTACATTCTAAAAAATCTCCTGGTGGAATTTACATTGAATCTCTAGTCAATATTAAATTTGTCGGTAAGTTTACCAACAGGGAAGTACAACTTATTTATCTTAATACATAGAGTAATGAAAATCACCTTCATGAAAGTTGACTAATTGGCGATTGAAAAGCAATAATTCAGTAAGCCTTCTATTATTAAAAGAATTGTTTTATTTTATTTTCAAGAGACAAAATTGCTTATACTGGAGGGTAAGCGTTACGAGAGAGATCGTCTTGTCAAGAAAATACAAGAGGCAAAAAAAGAAGTGGGTGCCCTTGACAAAAGACATGAGGAAGCGATGGTTAAGGCCCGACAAGAAATGAGGGACAAATATGAAAGGTAAGTGTACAAAATACATTGTTTCTAATTTTTAAAAAGTTTAAAATTTCTTTTTTATCATGTCAGAACATGATGTTGCTTGGGGGATGAGGCTTTTAACGTCAACAAAAATGCGTGGGCAATGAATTGAAATTTTATTATCAGCACGAGCATCTCAAAAAATCAGCTTTTAATAACATGGTGCCATTGCATTTACAGAAACTTTGATTTAAAAAAATAATTTGACTACAGCAAATAAAACCTAGAAAATTTTAACTTTGAGTTAGTTATTATATGAAATGAATTAAATAGGAAATGTGATATTTTTTTAAACAGTAAATGCGAGACAAAGTTTATTTGATCGTTTTCAACTCTAAAGTGACGGATTCAACGAAACAATAAAAATGAATAAAAATACAATTTAACTTGCACGAGCACGCGATGCTTGGCCATTCAAGAAATTATGTTCTGACATGATACAATGAAATGTGCATAGCAGATTTCATTTTAATCTTTATTTGTTATTGTTGTCATTAACTAAGTACATGTACGATACTTTTTAGAAGTTTGCATATTGTGAATGATTCATTGATGAAGATAATCTAATGAAACATTATTTAAATAGTCCTTGTACTCTCCGAGATATTCTTATATAACTTAAAAATGGGAGACTTTAACCGGGTGACGTTAGACAGCCCCCTTAACTTGCCTAAAGACACAAAGTAAATCTGAATACCCGCATAGTACGACAGCACTGGCGGTTGAGTCCTCAGAGCTATCAACACCAGGGCCCGACTTAACCTAGTTAGGGACTGGGGCAAAAACTTCTTTCGGTCCCCCTCAGCTTTACTACTTTAGTAATGAAAAACATTCATTAAAGAAGAAAGCATTAAAAAAATTATATTCGATTTACCCCCCCCCCTTATTTGGGGACCCGGAGCACCTGCCCCGTAAGCCCTTGCCTTAGTCAGGCCCTGATAACCTCCCAAGGTGAATTCTCTCCCGTAAGAAGTAAATCCCATCATCAGTGCAGTATTGATGATCCTACACCATTTATGAATTTACCAATCTGCCAGAATCAACCACCGTACCTGAAGCTCCTCATTCCTATGCCCTTTTGACCTGCTTAAGGCCCAAGATAAACCTGATTGACCACATACTATGACAGAATTGGCGGTTGAGTTGTCAGAGCCGTGATCGGCCGAGGTACAAGCTCTCCCGTTGGAAGCACATCCCATTATCAGTAGGGGATTGCTGATCCCAAGCCATTCTGTACCTACCAGTCGGCCAGAATTAACCACCGTACTGAAAGTTCTTTCTCCCCATGTCTGAAGTGCCTCCAGTGGAAGAAAGAAGGACAAATAAATCGTTTATTGACTTACTATTTAAACTGAATAATCCACAGACAAATCAATTAATCGCGTATTTTCTGTTGCAAATAGGTTACATGCCACTCTAGTACCTTGTGTCCGTGCATTGTCTGAGAGCGTGTGGGAACTGTCGCGCGCCCAGCAGTTCGCCTCCCTCAGCGAGCGCCAGCGGAGCATTGTGGAGACGCAGGGGCGGTACCGAAAAGTAGTGCAGCTCTCCCTGCAGCTACGGGATCGAAAGAAAAAGTTACGAGAGCAGAGAGACGCCCTGCACAGGGAGATGCAAGTGGAAGTATCAATGGCGAAAGCCCTGGCAGTGAGAGCTGAAGTAGCTAGACAGGTAAGTCGTTTTCACATCTTGCACTTATTGCTTCATAATGAATGTAGGGTGCTAAAGTGATGACAAGTACTGTATTCAAGGAAATGTAAGTATGATTTTGTCTTAAAAAATTGTCACTTGCATAAAAAATAAGGCAATATTTCTTAGATAGTTAAAAATGATATAGTCTTAAATACGTCAAATGGTTCTAATGATCCAATATTTGTTTTTCCAATAATCTAAAACACTGGTATTTTTCATGATGCATTTTATCGTACGATAATGAAATCAAAAATACACAATTTTTGAAATAAAAAATAATGCTTTTCGATTCTCGATATGTCTATATCACACTGCATGGTTTTAAAAATAAGGTATATATTCTGCAGATAATTTAATTTATAACTTATGCATTGTAAAGTGAAAAATTGTTTTATTTTAATAAATCATTCTTGAATTATTGGCGAAAAATACCCAGAAATATAAAGATTTTTGGGGCACTCCACCTACAACTTAGATAGAAAATTGGTGCAAACTTCAAATAACTTTATTCGCATGTCATTAAAACGATTAAAACAATTTCCAGTTATCACAGCGCAGCTATTATTTTAATCTTGTCTAATTCTTTATTGTACATGATATCTTTCATTTGAAAAGCAATAAGTTTCTATAGAATCATTTAGAATTTAATTTTAAGTGGATATGGAGATAAGTCTCGGCATTTTGTTAGATCTATAAAACAAATAAAACCTTCATTATGTAAATGATATATGTATGATAACCTCTAAAAATTTCGATCAACTTTTCTTCGCAAATTCTGTCAATAAGCATTCATAGCTCGAAATGTTGAAAACTGATTTCAGACAGACAATGTCATTTCTTTGTTTTACTAATGGGGAATTCCGTATAAACGTCATCGTCAAGTTTTTTTAATATAACAATTAAAGAAAAGCTCATAATATCTCTGTGGGATATAAAGAGAGATTATAATTTGCCGTTTTAATCTTGACTGCCTTCTTCCCTTGACATTATAGTTCGTACTTTTATGTGTGGTAACTGAAAAGACCTTTGTTGAGAATCACATGTTTGTGCCCTCCTTCTGTGCAAGTCAAGAAGATTGGAATATATGGTATGCTACCAGGCATGTTCCAGAAGATATTGTCACTGAATTTCCTCCGTTAAGTTTGTAAAGTCAACAGGTTCGTCTATAGTGATTGTTTGGTGTAACGCAATCAACAGGCATCATGGACAAAAGAAAATTTTACTACACACGAATGCAAGGACAACAAAAACACAGCCGAGACGCATACAAATAATACACAGCAGCATACTTAGAACTAACAGCAGCCCACAAGTAGTAATCGGTAGCTAACAACAACCATATTACACAAAGTGACCAGGCAGAATTCAGCAGGAGGGGAGAATCTACGTAACTATCTTCTATGGTATCTCCAAACGTCTGCAATTCTCCACTGTCTCCTCGTTTTAGCTGTCTGTCAATGTTCTACCTTACGACTAGCTACTCCATACAAGACTTGGTGTTTCTTCTATAATATACTCCAGGATTTAGTATACAGCTTAATTCACCAATCGTTTGAGCTCCACTCAACACTTGCGCTTCATTTCACGGATTATCTAATTTAACATTGACTCTATATGCGACACTAAATCCTCTCGGCGAATGCCTTCGGCCTTTTAAGCTTCCAGAACGGGGCAGAGGAAGTTCTCGATTAATCAAACATACCTCAACTCTTACTGGCTCAGTTGCCAAAATTCTCGTATGTTCTAGTATCTCATTTTGTCATCAATGTCGATAAATTCTTCACCAATTCACTAAATAGCTGCCAAATTTGTGACCAAAGCCGGTCAAATCACTGATCAGGCATCCAATCAACTAATCATAAAAATGAATAGATCTGATCGTAAAAATGTTTTTAGTTAGATTCATGTGTATTTGTTAAGTTTTGATATGTATAATTTGAAACAGATTTTTTTAAAAAAAAAATTTTGATGCAGCTTATTAAAGATTCTAAACTGAAATGAGAACTTTCATGGAATCCTTTCACTGAATTTGTAAAATATTTTTTTTCTGTAAGGAAATTGTAACAGCTGTCGGCAAAATGCATCATGAAAGAACAGAGGAAGAGGACAGAGAGCCTGCACCCAACCGACGGGAAGAATTCGAGATCCTCATCAAAGAACTGGAAAATGAGGTAAGAAACTTTTTATTCCTGACGAAGGAAAGGTCCATGGTGAAGAATATGTTAATGGTTCAGAAGTTAAAAATAGTGTTGGGATGTTTGCTGTATCACTACTAGCTATGTAATCTTCAGATTTTCAGTTTTTTTCTCTCTTATCTCGAGAGCTACTTCTACTTGTGTTTTTTTTTTTTTGTTAATTTCTCTTCTCTCTCTCTCTCTCTGTGTGTGTGTGTGTGTGTGTGTCGAAATCTCATAATTTTCCAGAAATTTTCAATTCAGGCCTTTGATCGACTTACTTCAAAACACACTACCAATATTCACAGATATGTTATTTCGCAGAAATACACTAAATTTCAAACACTCCCTCTTCTTGTGCAGGTATTTCACAAGAAAGACCTAAAGAGTGAGCTGAAGCTGATCGCAAAGGATCAAGTAGAATACAAAAGGACTCTGGACGAGGAGGAAAAGAAAAAGGAAACGCTTCGAGAGAAACTGCTCAGCATGGCGCAGGTAGCAGAGATGGTACTGGGTAGAAAAGCCAAGGTAACTTGATTTTCAATTTTTTTCAATTTGTAACCTCTGCTAAATTCTGAATGGAGTCCACTTCCATCACAGGAAGTCTGTTCCATTTTTATCTTTTACTTTCTCGTATGTAAAGAATAAAGGAAGTGTTATAATCATCAAAAAATTCGAACTCCAGATTTTGTCGATCTCCACATTTTAAATCTTCCTGAGTTCAAAAGAAAACGAAGAGTTTTTTTGGCATTATGTCTGTTTTTGACAAAGAAAACTCAAATACTATTTAAACCTGATTAATGAAATTTGGTATATAGTTTTTACACCAAATTTGTAGATTTTGAACATTAACTATTTGCAAGAAAATCTATGTCTGGCTGTCCGAATACAAAACGAAGAGTATCAGATGGACAAAATTTGACACGCCGATTTAATATCTATCTTGCAGACACCGATCATATCTACCTATTGCCTATCATATACATCTATCCCCTATCTGTGGGAGTTCTAGAAAATGAAAATGCTGATATGGCAACTAAATTGGCCTCAACTTTCTTGTAAACACAGATTCCTCTTTCTGATAATAAGAAATATATATGACACATTTTCCATTCTAAGTGGCAAACGGAATGGGACTCCACACAAATAAGCCCACTATAGATTTCTGGTCCACTTTACACAGCAGAAAGCTGGACACAATTTTAATTAGGTTGAGGACTAGGCATACTCGATTGACCCACCCACATTTGTTGATGGGGGACCCAGTACCATTTTGCTCAGTGTGCAATAGTCCTATGCCCGTGTAATGTCTTAGCTTAAAGTAACGAAACTCTTTAACACTAAGAACATTTATTCATAGACAACACAAAACATTTAAAATGAATTTAGAAACAAGATTTAGACCATTAACAAATATCAGAAAATTGAGAGCATTTAGAAGTCCAGAAATATTAGACAATTTAGAAGTCAGCTCTGTTACGCGTCAAGACATGCTAAACACCATCTCTTCCCGCTCCAACACAATATGGCGTCGTCTCTTTCGTCGAGCGCTGACAGCGCCATCTATCTCAATTTAGGACAGTACAGACTCCTCCCCTCTTGGAAACTTTTCGACGTAGGCGAAAAGCTGAAAATAGACTCAAAACAAAAATTACTACACATGCATAGATACTGTAAATGACACAAAAAATATATATGAAGATAATTATATAAATGATTAAATGTATATATAAATACAAAAGAAAAGAAACTTTTTCTTTTAAAGACCCATTTCATATTTGCCAGACAGTACACTACTTGACAGGAAGAGGAGGGATCCTACTCAACGCGTCAGCATTTTGGTGCTGCTTACCCTTACGATGAATTATATTGAAATTAAAGGATTGGAGTGCCAATGACCACCTCAAAATTCGAGAATTTTTGCTTGCATTGGTTTTGAGCCAAGTTAGAGGATTATGATCAGTCACAATAGTGAAGCTCTGGCCATCCAAATAGCATTTAAGTCTCTGAATTCCAAAAATAATAGCAGCACACTCCTTTTCACTAACACAGTAGTTCTTTTCCACGTTCGAGAACTTCCTACTAAGATAGACGATTGGATGTTCTTGGTCCTCTTCAGTCACTTGAGATAGAACCACACCTATCCCATTATCAGAAACATCTGTCTGTAATATGAATGGACGGTTATAGTCAGGAGAATGAAGCACTGGTTTGCTTGCAAGAGCCTGCTTCAATGATTTAAAGGCTTTCTCACAATCTTCCGTCCAAAGCACCTCTCCTTTTCGGCATTTTCCCTTTAAAGCATCTGTTAGAGGCGCGGCAATTGTAGAAAACATAGGAATATAATGAGAATAATATCCCGCTAGACCTAAAAATGCTCGTATATCCGTTTTGGTACGTGGAGTTGGAAAGTTCTTTACGGCCTCTATCTTCAACTCTGAAGGCCTTCTACATCCTTGTCCCACTATATGTCCTAAGTACTGGACTTGACTTTGCGCAAATTTACATTTAGATGGTTTAATGGTCAAACCAGCCTTTTGTATTCTTTGCAACACGGTTTCTAGATGCTTGATATGGTCTTGGAAACCGACAGAAAGTATGGCGATGTCATCGAGATAAGGCACAGCAAAATCTTCACAAGCCTCCAGCAATTGTGCTACCATTCGACTAAATTCATAAGGAGCGTTCTTAAGCCCAAATGGCATACGTAATGGTATGTATGTGCCAAAATTTGTGACAAATGCAGACAACATTTGAGCATGTTTCGACAAAGGAATTTGCCAATATCCTTTTGACAAGTCTAAAACTGTTATAAATTTTGCAGAAGACACTGTTTCAATTCTTTCTTCTATATTCGGTAGTGGGTAAAATTTGGTCTTCGTAATTTTGTTGAGATTTCTATAATCTATGCATGGCCGTGGCTCTTTGCTAGGTGCTTCCACTAGTACCATAGGTGAGGTATAATCAGAATATCCTACTTCAATAATTTTCATGGAAAGTATTTTCTGTATCTCCTTACGTAGGATTTCATTTTGCCTAGGTGATGTCCTATAAGGCTTTGACAGCACCGCATCGTCCGACACTAGTTCGATGTCATGAGTGACGAGGTTAGTTTTTCCTGGAACGTTGGAAAAGCATTCTCGATATTTCCAGATAACATTTCTCAATTGTTCACATTGATATTCCGTCAATGTATTTCCAGTCAATTCTGGGGTGATTTCTGATAAATCCAGAACATTCGGAGTTGGTTCCAGATGAGGAATCTCTAACTCATCAACTCCAATTCCTTCTTCAGATTCTAAGGAAAGATAATTTATCTGTTCTGGTCTCTTGTAATAAGGTTTTAACATATTCAAATGGTATACCTGAGACTTATCCTTCCTATGTGGTACTGACACCACGTAATTAGTTTCAGAGAGTTTTTTCAAAATAGTACCTGGCCCAGTCCAGCGTGAGCTAAGTTTGTTTGCTCTACAATTAGCAAAAATCAGTACTAAGTCTCCTTCCTGAAACTCTCTTTTCACAGCTTTCTTGTCATACCAAATTTTGTTTCTTTGTTGGGATTTTTCCATTTCCTTGACAGCAAGATCTTGGTAACGTTTCAATCGATTAAGTAGAGGGAACACATATTCAGTCACTGGAGTTTGTTCTTCTTCGGATTGGAGCCAATTTTCATAGAGTAGAGTGACGGGTGTTCTAAGGTTTTTCCCATGAACCAGTTCAGCTGGGCTAAACCCTGTAGATTCGTGAGTAACAGTTCTTAGAGCGAATAAGGCGACGTGAACATGTTTTTCCCACTCCGGCCCTTCTTCGGCGCATAAGACACGGAGTATTCGACCAAGCGTTCGATGGAAACGTTCAACAGGATTGCTCTGTGGATGATAGGCTGAACTGTGCACAACTTTAACTCTAAAACGTTCAAAGAATTCTGTTGTGACTTCACTCATGAAAGAAGTCCCTTGATCATGCTGAATTTCTCTCGGAAATCCCATGCGACTAAAAATTTGAAGAAGTGCATCGATGACAGAAGTTGATGTGATATCCGTTACAGCGACAGCATCAGGATATTTAGAGGCCAAGCACATCGCTGTAATCAAATATTTCTTTCCAGATTCAGTAATCGGCAATGGTCCGAAAGCATCAATATTGATTTTGGCAAACACTTCTTGAATTATTGGAACTAATTTCATAGGAGCCTTTTTCTTGTCATTAGGTTTTCCCACACGTTGACAGTGATCACAACTTCGGACATATTCTTCTATTTCCTTGTAGCAATTCGGCCAAAAGAAATATTTTGCAAGAATGTCTTTAGTTTTTGTAACGCCTAAATGACTTGCTTCACCGTCATGACACAGAGTCTTGAGTCTTTCACGAAATTCTTTCGGCACTACCAATAAAAGTTTATCTTCACCTAATTTATTTGTCTTCCCTTTTACCAAAAGTCCATTTGGGAGAATTTTGAACCCAATTTTGCATTCTGTTTTACCTATGTTTTTTACCAAAGATTGTAGTTCTTTGCACTCTTTTTGAGCAGTGATAAAGGCTTCAGAATCAATTTTTAGTAATGACAAGCCTTCAAATTCCTCTTTCGGAGGAAAAGAGAATAAATCATCATCTTCAATTGCTTCTGTAGCTGCCGTCTCAGTTTCCTCTACAGATAAAGATTCATTTTCTTTGGAATGCACCAATTCTTTTTCCTCTTCCAACCGTTTCTGAGCTCGTGTTTGGAATGCATTGAGTTGTTGGGAAACAGGAATGTTCTCCAACTTTTCTATAAGGGCTGCAGTTCTATTCCCTAAAAGATATCTACCTTTATCGGCTTTGTTAGATACAATCGCTGCCTTAGTTATCAAGTGACCAAATTCGCCTTTCAGCTCAACTTCAGCTAGTGGTAAGCACACTGGCGAATCATCTAATGGCTGCTGTACCCAAACCTGCTCACCTGTAAACATTTCTGGTTTTATTACTTTGAGGCTCACAACATCAATACTGGATCCCGTGTCCCGCAAAATAGGCATAGGGAATCCATTTACTTCGCCCATAGAAGTGTGTGGTAAGATTACATCATCTTCGTAAGCTTCAAATATATGATTTACAGTTGCAGAACTCTTTTTATTTATCAACAAGGGACAATTTGGTCTAATATGATCCGTAGAACCACATTTATAACATTTAATTACTCTTCTTTTGTCAAAGTCTTCATTATTTGCATGCTTCTTAGCACCAAAATCTTCCTTTTTAATATGAAAGGATACTTTATTTTCACACGGAGATTTAGCTTTCCAAGTAGGAAATCTCTCTTTTGAAGAACCACTGAAAGGTTTTTTCTTCCAAAGACTACGGATGCTATCATATTCATCCAGCTTTTGAACAAGTACTTCTGGACTTTTTATATCCGACCATTCGTCAATAAAATGTTCTCTAACCTCCCAAGGCACTTTTCTTTTAATCTGCTCAGTCACAATTAAATCGCTGAGTTCGGTGAAGGTGTTTACTTCCAGTCCTTTCAACCATTCTTCAAAGTAGTTTCTCACTACATATAAGAAATCTGTCCAATTGCTATCCGAACCTTTTACATGGTTATGAAATTTTTGTCGAAATTTTTCAGCCGAAAATCTGTATCTTTTCAGCAATAATTTTTTTATATGCGAGTAGTCGTTTGAAATTTCTTCTGACTCTCTGGCAATGAGCTGTGACATCTCATAAGGCAACAATCCAATTAAGTGAGATACCCATAAGTCTTCAGCAATATCAACTCGTTTAGCTTGTATTTCGAACAAAACGAGATACAGACTTATATCACCATCTTTAGGATCAAATTTTTGCATAAGATGTCTAATTTCCAGCTTTGGTTTATTAGGCACCAGAGTCATTTCCCTCGACTTGGACTTATTTTCTAACTCTAATTGCAATTTCTTCAGTTGAAAAGCATTTTCTAGCTCTTTTTCTTCAAGAATACGCTTTGCTTCCATTTCTTTTTCAATTCGCTTTGCTTCCATTTCTTTTTCAATTCGCTTTTCTTCCCTAATTTCTTCTTCAAGCCGTGTTTTCTTTACTGTTTCTAGCAATTCTTTAATATATTCAACTTCATCTTCAAATTTATCCATTGAAGAAATGGCATTTTTAATATCAATAACTGTTGCAGAAGCATCGATATTGATTGAGAGGCACTCCGCTAGTTTGAGCAAATCTGCTTTTAAAACTCTCCCCAAAAAAGCCATTCTGATGAATATATATAACTCTATGTGTCTTAATAATTTTATTCTAAATACCAAATTATGATTAACTTTCTTATTTTTAATGGGATCCCCACTCTTTACAAAAGTTAACTAGTTTCAAAAATTAAAAATGCACAAAATACATAAAGAGAAACTAAGATATTTTAATTTTTTTTGTAGAATCTAAATATTACTATTAATAAGATACTTAGTAAACTCTTATAAAATATAATATCATATACAACTGAGCGGTTCTTTATCATAAATTTCAAAATAAAATACGAAAAGAATTTCTTTTTAAACCTAAAACGTACACAAATATGATTCAATTTCCTCAAAACGAGAAAAAAACTAAAACATAATTCCAATTTCTGCTTAAAAACAAAATAAAAATAAAAATGCAACAAGTGATCAAAATAATACCGTAATAAATTTTCTTTTCAAGCGATGATACACTATTGAAGAAAAAAGAAACAAAAAGGAATCATTTTGTTTCGACCGGAAATCATCCGTCTCAGATCAAAGCAGAACTATAACGAATTAAATATATTTTCTATACTCAATCTTCAAAACAAAACTATAGTTCTGTCTTGAAATTTGTTTCATATATTCTGATAAAATTATTCAACTTTCTTTTTGTTTAATCAGTATATAGAAAAAATCAACTAAATTCCTATGTTAAAACACAATTATTTCCAGTTGATTTATTTTGCGCTTACAACTCTATAGCTTAAACATAATAAATATACTCTTTGCATAGAATTTCTAGTTATTTATACATCACCAAATAACTTTTATGCACGGAAATTATATCACAAAACAACCATACTGATAAACAAACAACCAGACAAAATTTTGCTATAAAAGTAAACTGCAAAATTAAAGATATAAACTACAATTATAGTAACAGTATACACAATACTTTACACAACTATAATTATTAATCCAAACTGAGTAATTTACATTCAAGCAACCGGAATTAAATATGCTGTACAAAAGTATACAGCATTCTCTTTGCATATAACCAAAAGCACCTAGAGTTACCAATGCTATACTAGTACTCTGCACAATAAAAATTCCTTGCTAAATAAATTCTCAAATTTTCTTAAAAAATATTTCATTCTACTATTTAAAATATATAAATCAACTATTCAAATTTTAACATTTTCAGAATAGATACTATCTGGCAAAAAATGAACTTACCCCCAGCATGCTGAAAATTAATAATAAAAAAAATGTAACAGAACTGACTTCAGTTTTGAGGTTTGTGTGGATCGAAATCCCAAGAGCTGCCACCATTTATAAGTCTGTAATGTCTTAGCTTAAAGTAACGAAACTCTTTAATGTAGCAGCTATATCTGTGTATATGTAGCAGCTATATTTGTATTATTATTATCTTTGTTTTCACAAGTTTGTTCTAAAAGAATTGGCAACACTAGTTGCTTGTTGATAGAATAAAAATGATGTTGACATGATATAGCTTCGCTTCTTTTTAATATGAAATATAATCTGCATTAATCATTCTGAAATAATAATAATGTTTTTATAACTTATCTTTATGAACTGAATATAATAGAGCAACAATTGGTGACCCTAAGTGTGAAAAGAATTTTTATCCAGTAGTATGGCTACCGGCGACACTTCAGTTTTAAACGCTGCATATGAGCGATATGAAGCAAACAAGGTAAGCGTAAAAATTCCTCCATTTTGGGAAGAAAAACCTGAAATTTGGTTTTTCCAAGTTGAAGCCCAATTTTCTATTGCAAATATAAACCAAGATCAAACTAAATTTAATTATCTTGTCGCGCAGTTAGAAGCGAAAGTAGTTGAAAATATATGGGATATAATTCAAAGTGATCGGAATGATAAGTATGCTACAGCAAAAGAGCGATTACTCAGTACATTTAAAGAGAGTGAAGAAAAAAGTATAACAAAATTGCTTACAGGAATTTCTTTGGGCGATATGAAGCCTAGTCAACTACTGAGAAAAATGAAATCGCTTGGCGGCACAAATATATCTGATAAAGTTTTGCGTACTCTCTGGCTTGGCAAGCTGCCAGAATCCATTAAAAATATTTTGGTTGTAAGTAACGAAGATTTAGACAACTTGTCAATAATGGCAGATAAAATATTTGAAATGAGCTCATCTACAGAAATTTATTCTGCCGATTCTGAAAATTCTGTGATGAGTACTATGTTGGAAAAAATCTCTAACCTAGAAAAACAAATTTCGGAACTAAAAGTGCACAGACAGGCTAGAAATAAATTTCGTCAATCTGGTTTTCGTCGAGATAGGAGTCGTAGTCAGTCTGGAAAGAAATATAATCCCAATGGAACATTGTGTTATTTTCATTTCAAATTTGGAAATAAATGCTATCCGAATAAATGCAAGAGTCCATGCAGTTGGAAAGAGTCGGAAAACTCCGAACAGCAGTAGTTTCGACGGCAGATTCTGCTGCGAAGAAATTTGAAGATTGCCGTAATTACCGTTTATTTATTACCGATAAAACAACCGGTTTACGCTTTCTTGTTGATAGTGGTGCTGATCTTTCTATTATTCCAGCCACATCAAACCATAAAGTATGTAATTCCTTTAAATTGTATGCTGCAAATGGAACAGTAATACCCACTTTTGGTTTTAAAATTTTAACTTTGGATTTAGGCCTACGTCGACCATTCCAGTTTCCTTTCGTAATTGCTAAAGTGGATCGTGCTATCTTAGGCGCAGACTTTTTAACCAAATTTAAATTATTAATTGATATGCATAATAGAAAATTAATAGATGGTGTTACAAATTTATCAATTCGAAGCCATATTACATGCATAACAAGTGCCGATAGCATAAGCACGACTGATAAAAATTCTCAGTATGCGAAATTGTTGTTACAATATCCGAATTTAACCAAACCAAATTTGTTAATTTCTAGTTCAAAACATAATGTGAAACATCATATAGCTACAAAAGGCCCACCTGTTTTTTCAAAAGCTCGTCAGTTAGATACAAATAAATTAAAATTAGCCAAACAGGAGTTCAAATTTATGTTAGATAATGATATAATTAGACCTTCAAAATCTCCATGGGCCAGTCCACTCCATTTAGTTGTCAAAAAGGATGGAAGTTTACGACCATGCGGGGACTACAGGCGCTTAAACGCACAAACGATTCCCGATCGTTATCCTATTCCACGAATTGAAGACTTCCATCATATCTTAAAAAACAAAAAAATATTCTCAAAAATTGATTTATTTAAGGCATATTTTCAAATCCCAATAGCGGAAGAAGATAAAGAAAAAACAGCAATCATAACACCATTCGGCTTATATGAATTTAACGTTATGAGCTTCGGATTAAGGAATGCCCCATCCACATTTCAACGCTTTATTAATGAAGTGTTTTTTTGGATTGGATTTTGTTTTTGCATATTTAGATGATATTTTAGTAGCTTCTTCAACCGAAGATGAACATTCAGAGCATCTAAAAATAATTTTCTCTCGTTTAAATAAATACGGTCTTCGTATAAATCTTGGAAAATCGATTTTTGGAGCAAATCAGTTAGAATTTTTAGGATACCTGATTACTCCTCAAGGCTCTCAACCTCTTCCTGAAAGGGTAAATGCTATCTTGAATTATAAGTTACCTGAAACTATTCATGAATTGCGTACCTTCCTTGGTCTCATTAATTTCTATAGGCGATACATCAAAGATGCTGCCAAAAACCAAGCAATTCTTCATGAGTATTTAAAAGGTTCCAAAAAGAAGGATAAACGTAAAATTCCGTGGACCGATGAAGCAAAAGAAAAATTTGAGCAGTGCAAAAAAGATCTAGCGAATGCTACATTATTAAGTTTTCCAAATCCTGACTCAACGTTAGCTCTCTTCAGTGATGCTTCAGACTTCGCTGTTGGATCCGTGCTGCAACAGTTGGAAGGAGAAAGTTGGAAACCCTTAGCCTTCTTTTCTAAGAAGTTATCTAATGCTCAGAAAGGATATAGTACATATGACAGGGAACTGTTAGGCATATACCTTTCAATCAAACAGTTCAAGCATATTCTTGAAGGAAGACAGTTTATAATTTACACCGATCAAAAACCTCTAATATTTGCTTTTCAACAAAAAAATGAAAAAGCCTCTTCTAGACAATTACGCCATTTACAGTATATCTCGGAATTTTCAACAGATATTCGTTACGTTGGCGGAAAAGAAAATATTGTCGCTGATTCATTATCCAGGATAGAAACTATTTCTGAAATAGATTATGATAAAATTGCAGAAGGGCAAATTGATAATCAAGATCTTAACGAGCTACGCTTGAAACCATCTTTGATTTTCAAACAATATCCTCTGGATTCAGGAAAATTACTTTGGTGCGATATTTCGACTTCAAAAATTCGTCCATTTATACCTCAAGAATTTCGAATGCAAATTTTTCACAAAATTCATGACTTAGCACATCCTGGTGTGAAATCTACTGTTAAACAAATATCTTCCAGATTTATATGGTTCAACATTCGGAAAAATATCATCCAATGGACAAAGTCTTGTATCCACTGCCAAAAGAATAAAATTAACAGGCATACACGTTCACAAATTGCCAATTACAACAAAGTAGATGATAGATTCTCTATTATTCACATTGACATCATAGGTCCATTACCTACTTCTGAAGGTAAAACGTACTGTCTTACTTGTATCGACCGATTCACATGTTGGATAGAAGTTATACCTTTAGCAAATGTGACCGCCGAAACAGTGGCTCGAGAATTTTATGATCATTGGATTTCACGTTTCGGAATGCCTTATCGTGTTATCACCGATCAAGGTAGTCAATTTCGGTCTGAACTTTTTACAAATATTGGAATTATATGTGGTTTTCATATAAGTACAACAACAGCTTACCACCCACAATGTAATGGAAAAATTGAAAGAATCCATCGGACCTTAAAAGCCGCAATAAGAGCGCATAATTCCATTAAATGGACTCAAACTTTACCTACAGTATTGTTGGGACTAAGAGCTGCTCTGCGTGGTGATACGAATTACACCATTGCACAAATGGTTTATGGACAACCTATCAGGTTACCAGGAGAGTTTTTTGAAAAACCTAAAAACAGCTGGGATGCTGATACGTTTGCAAAAGAATTACAAAAGCAGATGGAACAGTTAAAACCATTAGAATCTCACCGAAAATCTTCTAAATCGGTTTTCATTCACAAAGACTTGGGCCATAGTACACATGTCTTCATACGTGTTGATAGAATTCGGAAGCCTTTGGAACCACCGTATGATGGACCTTTTCTAATTGTGAAAAGACATGAAAAATATTTCACTGTTAAAATTAAGGGCAAGGATATAAATGTATCCATTGATAGGTTAAAACCAGCATATCTGTTAGCTGACAATCAGATTCCCCTTCTGGAATCAGGTCATGCCCAAACAGTGCCCAACGAAACTCTTACGACAACAGATACAGAAACTGAAAACCAATCATCAGACCTGTTGAACAAAAATGTTCAGAAGAAAAAAATTACACGCTCTGGTAGACATGTGAGATTTCCAGTTCGTTACAGGGATTAAGTACTTCCAGTTGGTTATTCTTATTTCATTTGTTTATAAGTGTATTTATATTTACATATATATATAGTTGTATAATAGAAAATTAATCATAAAACAAAATTTATTGTTTTCATTGCTAAACAGAAAGTATTTAAGCTGTATTTCCTTGAATTCCTTGTGTAACATTATTTATATTTAGTTTTTCTTTCTATGAATATTAATATTTTATGTAAGGAATAATTTACTTACTGTAATGAGTATTCAAATGTTAACAGCAAGTTGAAATTAATAGTCTAAGTATGCCATTCCATTCATTCTCTGTTTATCGTAACTTTGTTACTGGCAAGGGAGTAATGTAACGGCAATTATAATATCAAAATATTAATTATTATTTTAATAATATCAAAATATTATTTCATTTGTATATATATATATTTCACATCTGTATAAATTTCTTGTTGAAAACTGTCTCGTAACTCCATTGTTACTGGGGAAGGAGTGATGTAGCAGCTATATCTGTGTATATGTAGCAGCTATATTTGTATTATTATTATCTTTGTTTTCACAAGTTTGTTCTAAAAGAATTGGCAACACTAGTTGCTTGTTGATAGAATAAAAATGATGTTGACATGATATAGCTTCGCTTCTTTTTAATATGAAATATAATCTGCATTAATCATTCTGAAATAATAATAATGTATATATAACTTATCTTTATGAACTGAATATAATAGAGCAACATTAACACTAAGAACATTTATTCACAGACAACACAAAACATTTAAAATGAATTTAGAAACAAGATTTAGACCATTAACAAATATCCGAAAATTGAGAGCATTTAGAAGTCCAGAAATATTAGACAATTTAGAAGTCAGCTCTGTTACGCGTCAAGACATGCTAAACACCATCTCTTCCCGCTCCAACACAATATGGCGTCGTCTCTTTCGTCGAGCGCTGACAGCGCCATCTATCTCAATTTAGGACAGTACACCCGTTTTACACATTCTTGTAGAATACCCACGGTTTTATATCCAGTCTTGCATGCTTTCAAAAATCTCCCACTGAATTGGGTGAGTTGCTTTCCATAACCCTGCATGTATATTGGTCTTTTTAGATTTTTTTTAAATATTGGTTTTTATATTCATATATAAGCATTAACCGCGCTTTTTAGTGCAGTACCATGTCTTACATCATTGTTGCGCTTTTTCATATCTCACAGATTAACGCTTTTAGACATTTGGATTTCGTAAACAACCCGTATTTTGATTTTGTTATAAATTGATACAAATATTTTAAATTCAAGAATGGGTCGCAACTTAGACAAAAATGGCTTTTGTGCCAAAAAACAACAAACTCAAATCAACCCTATCATATTTTCAGACGAAAGGGAAAAGGAGTTATGGATGTCAGATGCACGTAAGCCTGATAAGTTTAAAACGCAATGACTTCGATAAGAAAATTTTTTTCAAGAATAACTTCCTGTCACATTTTTGTTTCAATCGGTTGGCAAAAATACGTTTAAAACAAAAATTTGATTTTAGGATATTGATAACCGCATACCAGGAATTAAAAGCCAAAATACTTGCTAAAAATAAAAGCCAAAATTCATAAAATAGTCAACCATACGGGTCAAAGAGCATCGTGAATATGAAGCGCATTTATGTTAACAATAGAACATAATCGAAAGCATAAAAGCCAATATTTACAAAATATTATTTTCTAGTGAAATAAGTATTAAAAAAACGATACATCAGATAAAATCTACAACATAAATGCTAAAAAAATCATAACTGACGTTGTTGCAAAAAGCCATCTATCCATTGTTTTGCATTCTTCTGAGATATATTAGACAGTGAACAAACAACTTAGCTTTCTGCAACTAGTACATTCAGAGATGATGCCTCTCAACTCAGGAACTCAGGAAAATACTTATTGCGGTAGTTGTCCTCACTTTTAGTTAAAAGAAAATATTTTTCTTTATTACCACTCATCATAATCCAGTAACAAAATATTATAATGTTTAAGTATATTATTAGATGCTTGCTTGAATCTATAATTTGATGAATATTTTAGTCAGCGACATCTATTGGTACATATACGAAGCATCTATATAAACGCAATTGTTTTGGGTTTTATCAATTTGCTATTACTTTATTATTGTCATTTTAAAAGTTTTCTATTTAGTATTATTGAGTATTCAGTGTATAAAGATCCCAATCTTGGAAAGCGCCAAGTTGCATTTTCGATATTTATCGAGTTTTTTTTCTGTTTGATTTGAAAAAATCTGCTGCCGAAGCCCTTCAGACGCTTTTAGAAACTTATGATGATGATGATGCGTCGTATCTCAATTTTCGGGTTTGGTTTCAACAATTAAAAAGTGGCGATTTCGATTTCAATAACAAAAAACGGCCTGGAGGATTAAAAAAATTCGAAAGCAATCAGTTGAAAGATAAGCAAACACATAATAAATACTAACAATTCTAATTCATCGTAATCATGTCCGTTATTTATCAATTGTGAAGTTCTACTAATCAATGTTAAGGAACGGCTTAGAGGATTTTTAAAAAAATGAAGGTGAAATAATCAGTTGCGAGACTTATCGGACGAAAATGGGAAAAAAAATCTTAGAAAAGGATGGAAAATATTTTTATTGATGTATATTGTACTAATTTTTCACAATAAATGCCTTTCTAAAATGAAAAAAAAATTATCAAAATATAAGCAAAACCCTAATAAATACTACATTTTAATTCATCGTAGCAATGCCCGTTATTTATCAAATGTGCAGTTCGATTAATCATTCAACAATAACAATTACAGATTATCTTTAAAAGTAATTCTTATTCTGGTAATAAAGCTTAAAATGCAAAACCCCTAAAAATTTAGCCCCCTCACAAAAAGAGACATTTTATTTGTTGAAATATAATATTTATTCCAGTATTGTTATAAATAACTTTAACATATTCCAATAAGCTTATGTCGTACGGTTCTGAAATATAAAATAAATAATTAATGAAGAAGAGAGAAAATAACTAGCTCGTTCCTCCCCACATTTTAGACCCGAGAGTCAGCCATATCCTCCTCCACCACTTCAGAACAGTCGGAATTCCTGGAAAAGATGTCCACCATCCTCCTGGAGACAACAAAGGCGGAGGGGGAGCCAGAATCCGAGAGAGATTTCAGGTGAGTGGCTCGGAAACGACAAATCATCAAAGAATCAGAAGAATTAAAACATTTTACAACTTTTTAAAGGAAAGGAAATGGGATTGAATTATCCGATGCTTCGCTGCAAAAGTTCTCTTGTACGACTGTCCTTGGGATGTACGAGGATATAATGTGGTACTGTTTGTTGCAGGAACATAAAACAGTATTTTTGAACGATTGTAGTCTTCAAAGGGTTATGCGCAGAAAGATATTCAGAAAGTATACGTTATTATACGCATATAGAAAATATAAAGTTAATGTACGCATTATTATACAAATAATAACATGCATTGTTACAAAAATTCTCACAAGAACGATGAAAAGATGCAGGTAAAGTGCAGACTTTATTATCTACGAAACGTGTATTAAGTATACACAACACAAACTAAAAATGCAGAGCGAACTAACACTAATTAGCCCACTTATTATGGGTAACAGTAAAGTTCTAAAACGCACGCCAAAATAAAGACGCTCTCTCAAGCTAAGCCAAATATCGCATCGTTCATTAGACGTTTTCTTTGATAAACTTTTTTAAAACAAAATATCAGTATACAGTGTAAAATTCGTTAGTTTTATGTTAGCTGCTTCATAAATCAATCGTATGAGGCGCACGCCCACACACACACACACACTCGCACAATATTTCTAAAATCTATTGCTCTCTAGGGCGGAATTCAGCTAAATTTTCGCAATTACGATGGACAAAAAAGCCTGTATTTTTACCTATCGCATAATGCGATATGTTTGCAAAAAGCAGAGGCGGCCTAAAGAAGTTTTTGTCCCGTGCTCCAGTTAGGCTAAGTCAGGACCTGATTATAAATTAATACGAAATTATTTTGACGTTCTTTACATATGTTTTGAAATGATATTAGCACTTCAATAAAAATGGTAAAAAAAACCACAATAAAAAATGTAGAATCAAAAGAATAATCTGGATAGAATTTGGCATATACCCTGCTCATCCTATTTACAAAACTATGCCAAAATTTTGATAAAAAAATCATCAAAGAAATATACTGTCTGTCGGTCTATTTATTTATGAGCATGATAAATTAATAATTTAAGAAAAGCATCTGGTTAGATTAATGAAATTCGGAATGTGACTTTTATACCAAAATTATAGTTCTGTACCAAATTTCGGATAAAGTTGATCAAAAAGATTCAAATTGCGTTCTCAATTCCTCCTCATTAGCCAACGTCATGGCGCGAGGATAACACGTCTTCCACACGATCTGGGCGTCCTGGTTTCGAGCATGGTTATTCTCCGTCTGTAATTTCTGTATCTAATGTGTTATACCCTTACTGTGTTGTATAAGTCAAAATTTTCTGTGATACTTAGTGGTGCCTAAGGATTTTCTAAATGTTCAAGAAAAAAAAAATTCTTCCTCCTTATAGGAAGCAAAGTACAAAAGTGACATATTGCTTAAGTATATAATAAATTTGTTAATGGTATCCGAAAAAATTTACCTAAAGTTTTTTTCTGTTATTATTTTTTTAATTAATTTGAAAGCTAAGCAAAATGCCATAACAATACTTTGAAATATACAATGATATGATATGATTGTTAATCTTCCAGGGGTGAACGTGGAGTTCCATACGTAAAGGGTCTCTTAGGACTGGTTCCAAGAGACAGTCCTAGAGAGCTCCACGAAGGTTCAGTTAGGACCGGATCTATTCGTAAGTAACATTTCCACTATGCTACACTGTATAAAATATATGATTAGATATCTCTAAGTTGTAATGAATAATCTAAGACACACACATATATATTAAAAATTTCTAGCCTGCATAACGTTACCCCAACTGGCGTAGAAAATTCACTCATTTGCGTTGCCTTAATGGACGTTAAAAATTCATGCATGCGCAATGTTGACTTGATTTGAAGGACTTGATTTTGTTTTGGCCAGACTAATCAGCAAAATGATTTTGAATAATTGGTTTGCTGTTTTGTTTTATTTCAGGTACACGCCGCAAATAAATTGTTTTTAGGTTAGTTGTGTGGGCTAAGCTTTGATGTACAGACATTTAATGCTTTTCGAGGTTGGTAATTTTTCTGCAGCGCTTTGTTTGGGTTTACACTGTCGTCTTTTTTTTTATGTTACCGTAATTCGATCTTCCCTGATAATTTCCTTTGGGTGTTTTTTCCTGCTGTACATATTCCTTTGGCCTACTTTCTTTATTTTAGATTAAATTTTTTTGCGTGCATTCAATTTTTCTGCATTTATTGATTTTATTTCTATATGTTCGTTAATCGAAACAGGTCAATAAACGGCGATTAGAAGTGCTATTGCTGCCGTTCGAACCACATTCGGCCATTTCTTTGATGAAGATTGTTTTCAACAGCAACATAATGGTTCGGTTTGATAACATTTTACATTGTGATCAGACCGTCAATTTTCATACATGCACATCAAAATTTCCACATATACATAGTCGCTGGTAAAAGCTAGTTACATATTGTAGCGATTGAAGGTTGCGGTACGAACCTGCGACGTTTGGGCCAGAAGCCGAGTAACATAACCACTATATCAAAAGTCGACTTCAGTATCGTAGATGTTATCTGGCTTATAAGGCTAACGCTACAGTACTCCCCCACCAGTGAGTCTGCGAAGAAGCGAACGATTTTGTATTGCGCCAAGTGTTATGGAGAGTTACTGATTGCTCGTCAAGTCGGTCTGACGCTTTTGTTTGTTTGTTTTGCTTTCGCCAAGTGAGTCTGAGGATTTTGCTGCGGGAAGATGGTACTACTATTGTTGAGGAAGGTTGCGTTGTCAAGGTCGCCAATGTAGCGATCGAAGGTTGTGGTACGAACCTGCGATGCTTGGGCTTATAGCCGAGTAACATAGCCACTATATCAAAAGTCGACTTCAGTATCGTAGATGTCCTCTGGCTTATAAGCCTAAAGCTACAATATATATTTAAAATGTTAGACAAAAATGGAATTCTACATTGTTTTCATGCCTTAATTTCAAAAGTAGTTCCGTGTATAATAATGTTATTCTTTTTCTTCCACCAGTAACATCAGGATTGTAGTCTGGTATAGACGACAGAAGCCTTCAGACAACCAACAGATGTCTTCTCTGGTAGAAAGAAATGAAAAATCCATTCATCCTTCATCTTCGGAATTCAGAGCATTCGTCGTTTTTTAGTTGTTGAGCTCTTCACTTATTGAATGAATTAGGTTTCAAAATCTGGAATGAAAAATATTGTAAAATTGTCAGCAAACAATTTTTTTTCCTCCGTCAAATATTTTTCATGGTTTAGATAGAATGTTTCCATTGATTATGCAGGAAGGATAGTAATTTGGAATGCATACAAATGTATCAAAGAACTAAATTTCCATGAAGCATGGCCAGAGAGATTGGTCTCCCCACATTTTCTGTTAATGATCATGAAAACCACGAGAACTTAAATCTTTTATTACATAGTCCTGTACATGAGCATTTCATACTTCATACTATAAAGAACAAAAAGACCATGTAAATATTTTGGGCATCTTTTTATCAACTTATTGAAATAAAAATTTGATACAGAACTAAAACTCCAATAATAAGATCATATACCAATTTTTATTTATCTGCCTTTTGGAATTATCGTGTTTACATGGATGTAAATGCACAAGCCGATAAACAGCTATATCTTTCAAAATTTGATAATGATCTACAATTCAAATATTGAAACTGAGTACCAAATTTGTACGTTTTATAATTAGTACGTTCATTTGCAGCTGAATAGACAGACAATCCTTTATTATTGGGTTTTTCAAAAAATTGAAAGAAATCTACACAATTGGTGTTCAAACCACGTACAAAATTTCAAACACCTATCACAAATCACTTTTAAATTATGTTCGCAGATGTCAAAAATGTGTTTTTCGGTTACAGGTACGTCTGAAATAAGTAGATTAGTCAAAACTTTGGAATCGAATTTTTCTACAATTGCAATGCTTTGTAAAAAGGGGAGAAAATGTCAGTTCTTGCACAGTAAAAAGCAAATAAACTTTATCAGAAACAGGAAGGAGATATTAAATATGACCGTCACCTAAATTGATACACGCACCACTATCTGCGGATGTAATAGCGTGTCAAGTCGTTATGCAAAGTAATCCAAGATATAATCACAATATTTTACGACATTACAAAATATTGTGTTTATTAAAGAGTACATTAAAACTATTGTAAGATATATTTGAGTTGCCATAGGACTACCGAGGAGGAAGCAGCACATAGATTTTAAAAAAATATCTCTTTCATTAACTATAATTTGATTGCATAGCATAGTAAGTTATTCCCATAGAAAAAAAAAATCTAGATTTGTAGATTTGGATTATTTCATTGACTGACTGCACTGTAATTTCTAAATATTTCAATAAAATTTCCAGTGTACAATATTTGAACATTATGCTTTATTAATAATTATTTTTTCAAAAATTATGTCTCACAGGGTTGTTTAGACAACTTTCATGTGTTTTTTAGAGTTTTCTCACTCTATATATTTATAAAGAATAATATTTATTATGTGTTCTTATGACACGGTTGCATTTTTTACATCTGTTTGATTCTATTTCAATTAAATACAGTTATATAAAACTTAAGGAGCCCCTCAAATAAAGTGTGATTTGCATAACAAACAAAATTTATTTTAAAAACAACTCTTTAAATGAGCGATGTTTTGCGGAATGAGTGACAAGGAGACATTATGATGACACAAGCAGGATTGACCTTATCTTGGTTATGAGTCTTTTTTAAATGATTATTTTAAAGAGAACTCCATTTTCTCCATGGAAGAAAGCATGGCTGAGCTGCAATGCTTCTCAGGTGTTTGCGCAAATGTATATGAAACCTTAATGGACAAAATTGTCTCTGGACAAGATTATGTGATTATAGTTGGAAAGGAAAAATGATGAACTGGTGGGTGGATAATATCAGAACTAACAAAGAGCATATGCAATTGCATTCTGAATCACAGAAAAATAATTGTGAATGAAATTTGGTCAAGAGGTGGGGAAATAATAGCATTAGAAGAGAAAACTCTTTTAGTGAAATAAGGGAATTGTTGAAAACATGGGAAATTATTGCATAGTACTTTGAGAAGCACCATCTTATTTGGAATTACTTCTGTGTCCAGTTTAGACCAAATTTTTAGAAGTAGAGTCAAAGACAAATGTCTTTAGACAATATTTTTGTAATATAAAAAAAAAAACCTGCAAAGTAAATTACATAGTGTTTCTTTCAAGATCCTAAAACTAATATTTTATGACAATTGTATTTCACAAAGAGATGGTAGGCAGGAAAGCAAGCAGTTATTACATCATCTAATTGCTTGATTAATCTGAATTCATCCTATAGCTAAATGAAAACATCTCTCCCTTTCATCTTTTCTCAGCCACTCCTTTCTGATGACATAATCACTTCCTGATATATACACAAAGATTTGGGAACAAATAGTAATTAAAAAGTTATTCCCTCCTCCTCAGAATGGAATTAATTGTTTTATTTTACAAACATTCCTATGAGGAGGGGGCAGGGAATTCACTTAAAGGACAATTTACAAACAGATAAAAACAAACAAACAACAAAAGAATCAAATGATATTATATAAATAACATTTTATTATTTACAAATTTTTACAATTCACTTAGTTTTCATTAAAATATTGCTATCTTGCTGTGATTCTTTTTCTTATTTATTTCGTCACTAATTCTTCGCTCTTTTGCTTCTAAACTTTTAAGCAAATTGCTCTGTGCAGCCACTTTTTGCTTAATGAGAGCACAGGCTGATTCATTTCTGAAAGAAATCAAAACATACATTTCAACTTTTTAATTACTGTTTCAATTTTTAAAACAAAAGATTTTTTCCCACCAATATTTTTATAATAGTGACTTTATCAGATGCTAATAATTCAAATGATATTAAGAAACTTAATAAATAAAAAAACAACATTTCTTAAAAAATAGCCAACTAAAAGCAACAAGTCAAATTTAATAACTGTACCATACATTTAAACAGTTGACGAATTTATTTTATAATAAAAAAACAAATACACATATTTTTTTTATTTTTGTATGTTATTTCCATTGAAATGACTATTCCGAATTACTGCATTTTTCATTTATTTATTTATTTGCCATTATTTATTACAAGTATGTAAATGCAGATTGTAACTAAAAAAAATCGTTTCCCTTTAAGTAAATAATTCATTCGAAGAAAGTCTTAAAAGGACAAGGTTAGGGAGTAGGGTGTTTGTGAAAATATTAGAAAGTAATATCTGATCCGTTAATTTGTTACAAGAGATTGGTTAATTAAAAACTTAATGTGTTGAATACTTGTTGTTGTTAATGCATGTGATGATAAATTATGCCCATACATTATAAACAAAGCTTATTTTGATAAGACAGTCATATGATATTTTTGTTTGTTTTGTAATAAATGGCATAATTCATATATACATGGGAAATATATAAAAAGCTCCACAATTTTTAGAATATATAATTATATATGGTAACTTAGTATGTTTTTGAAAAATCAGCAAACAATTAATATGTTTATTCTATGAATTTTAATAAAAGGAATGTGTAGAATATATACTCTAAAAAGATATATTTAAAAAAAATTAATTTTCCAATTTGTTTATGTGGTTTTCTCCATTGGCTAGAGGATTTTATTTGCTCTATTTCAACTTTATTACCACAACAAAAATTTTAAAAGTTGGTAAAAAGCTGAGACATTTAATGTAACCGTTTTTTCTCAATGCTTATTTAAATACTTTTAATTTAAAAATATCAAAGATATATTCTGTGTCAATGCACCCAAACAAAGATCGCTGCACAACGTCATTTTAAAAAATCTATACACTAGATCATGATTACAAAAACATCCTTATGTAATCCAAAATAGAGTAGATTACAGCAATGCAGTTTAGAAATATTGTGGAAGAATTATACGCTTTCAAACTGAAAAGATATTCCTTTACAATTTTTTTTTCTTTCAATTTAAAGTATTGTTATAAATGCATTTTATGAGAAAAAAAATTTGGAAAAATTATGGTTGAATCAGAAATAAAAATTTAATTTCAGTATAAGCCTAAGAATCACAAACATAACTTTATGTTATAAGTTAATTCTTTACCAAGTTTTTAATAAAAAGTTTGATAGATCAAGAAACAAATTAATAGGCTGTAATATCAGATTGGATATCAATATAGATAAATCAGAATTCCCACTCCTAGAAATAATACTAATGCAAAAATCAAAGGATGGAAAAAATGATAAAATAGTATTTGGAAATGTATTCATAAAAAATGTATTATACTCATAGCATACAGATAAAAATCTGAAATTGAGCAATGACCCTACAGAATTCTTTACATGCATATGTAAATAAAATAGCTAACTGATAAAGTTGAGTAACAAAAAACTCTGAACAAGTAAGGACACTAACATGTTTTAGATCCACTTTAAAAGACACAAATTCTTAACAACTTTATTGCATTATACTTTACTGTAAAGTAACTTTGGTGAAAATCTGCAGACAAATTGTTCTTTTGATTAGATAATTTCCAAATCCTGGTTAAATGCAAAGCAAATTTGCACCAAAACTTTTAAGGAATCATATTTTTAGGATGAATTAAAAATCTTTACTAACAAGTTTTTACAAAGGTATGGAAATAAGTATGAATTCTTTGAGCTTGAATATGATGAACAGAACTAATTGGCTCCATTATTTAAAGAATCCAAGATAAATTTCAACTCCGAAATCCCCTAAATCTTATAATCCACTTCCAAGATAAATTTTGACTCCATTAAAGAAACATTTGTATTGAATATTATTTATTTAAATGCAAAGCAAATTATGGATATTAGTCTGATCACTTCGACTAATATTCCTGTTTAGTTACTTATTGAAAATACACCAGACTAAAATAAAATTATAACTTTTGAAGAAAATTAATTTCATAATTATTACTAGACATACCTTTCAGAATTCCTATTTACAGATTGCAACAATCGACCAATTTCTTTCTTAGTTTTCTTGATAGATTCTCCCACAGAATACATCTAAAAATCATCAAAAGAAAGCATTACATTACATCAATTATTAAACAATAATAAATTATATATGAAGGTTTTTTTTTACATTTTATTGATGTTTTATAGAACGTTACATAATACAATAATAATAAAGGCAATTATAGCTGGTGTAGTATCATTGAAAAAATAAGTAAATGCCACCTAACAAAGATTTAAATTATAAAAATTTTATAAAACCAAGTAGATAAAAAAGTAACATTTGCAATATTTTTGTTGCATATAGAATGTTTGGTTTTTGATAAAGTAATTTATCTTATTACAGATTTGATTGAAGAGTTCACAATTCACAAAAATAATTAATCCCTATATGCAATCAATTTTTGAAATCGGGGAAGGATTTTGTGATAAACAGTGGCGGATTTGAAATTTCAGAGCCCCGAGGTGCAATTAAATTTGTGTCTCCTCCCCCCTCCAATTATATATACAGTATGCATTCCTTATACATATTTTTTTCTCTGTTAAGCTCTGTATCGGATTTTTTGTGTTAAAAAAAATAGCGGGTGGGGGGTGAACCTAGGTACATGAAAATTAAAATCAATTTTTTCATTCTATGTGGTAGTATTTTAAAGGATGATGAAGTTCAGGGAGTGTTAAGGCTGGTCTTAAAAAAATAGGTGCTATTTTGTACCATAATTGTGCAATATTTTTCAAAGATACATGCCAAAAATTTCATTATACACTAAATCAATTATTATAGAATGGAGCTGTTTTTCTCTATTGAGAATAAAAATATTTTGGCTGTGAATCAGAATTAACTGATTTTTGACGTTATCAGAATTAGCTGATATTTTATTTTGTTGCTTAAAATTGCAAGTTGTTGATTCTTCTGTTCCATTCTCAGGTGGATCATTAATTTCTTCGAATTCGCATTTTGCTTCGGCTCGCTCATTGGCTTTTTCTTGTGCTTATTCTGTTTTAATTTGTTCATCTGTCTTTTTAGGTTTGCATTCAATTCCATTTCTCTTCAAGTTCTTCGAATTCCTTATCAACGTCAGCTTGTTCAGCGATTTTTTCTTGTGTACGTTTTGTTTCAGTACGCTCATTTATCTTTTCAAATAAGCATTCTTGTTCAATTTGCTCATTAATTTGTTAGAATTCATATTCTACTTCAGCTTCCACAACGTTTTTTTCATGTAAATATTCAATTTCAATTTGCTCATAGATTCTTTTAGGTACACATGCTTCATCAAGTTTCTCAACTGCTCTTTCTGTTTTATTTTCCATTTTAGCACATTTTCCAAACATTATAATGCATTTATTGAGTAAATTTTTATATCGTTCTGCATTTTTTTTTGTCTTTTGCGTTTTCAAGCGCTTGATTCAAACTATCTTTTTTGTAACACGGCTAAAACATTAAAAAAATTAATTGCATGAAAAATATTAGCTGAACTTCTGACGATTTTTCAGAGTTGAAAAATTTCCACCTTCATTTAAGAGGAGAAAATAAGCAGTTTATTTTATCTTTTTGAGCAGTGACAATGCCTAACAATTCATATTGTAAATGAGCCCTGTTTTTAACTTTCAAATGTGCAAAAAAATATAAAGCCACGATTTTCAAAAATATGAACACAGAAACGAAAATTTATTAAAAAATTATATGCTTACCAATCTTTACATTGATCAAAGGTCAAACACAAAAATGAATTCCTTTCCACAACACAAATCAAAGTCAATATTTTTTTAACGAGAAACGCTAAATCGCCAACAGGATGTTTTGGAGAAATTAACCACCTTGATTAAAGATCGTCTAAAAAAAGTCTCTAACTAAAATGAGTCCTATGTTCTATTATACAAACACGTTCATTACATTGAGAGTTTGTGAGCCATTCGTGCATGTCATAGAGTCTGAGTGCGCAGGAGGGTGTAATATATCTTTAGTTTCATACAAGATAAAAGATGTAAAATGTCTCCCCCCTCCTGGCTGACTTTTTACTCAGAATAGTTGATTTTTCAAGGGTACTGATATTGCGTGATTCTTTGATTGAGATAGATGAACCAGGAATGGTAATAGTAGAATGTAAAAATGAAAGGGTTTATTAAAAAAATATCCTCTTTTTCAAAATTTTTATTATCTTTTTAGAACTAAATTTTGAGGCCCCTTAATTTATGAGGCCCGAAGCGCGCGCCTCATGCGCTTGTTTGGAAATCCGCCTCTGGTGATAAACTTGCATTTTTTGTGCATAAAGCTATTTAAATATTTCCCCTAATTCAGAAAAATTAATTGAAGAACTGCTAATAATAGCTATTAAGATAATTAATTTTAATAATTCGTAGACTTTTAGAGAAAAAAAACTATTTTCTAATTTTTAGGGAAAAAATTCATTTCTGTAAAATTATATATTAGTTTAACATCCACTACATCATAGCACCTCCATAAAATTGTTAGCTTATTTTTGTCTAAATATTATTCACAACTGAGTATGTTCTTTAATCATATCCTTAAGGTAAACGATCATACATGATAATGTATACTGATTTTGATGGTTCATTAAGGTTGCAATTATTTTCATTCTCATCAATATATAAAGTAGAAGAAAAAAATATCTACAAACTTTAAACATGTCTACTTAATAATTTGAACAATTAATAGGTATGTACTAATCCCTATTCTGCTTGTTCCATTCACTATTATCTGTTACAGAAATTATTTTTGCCAGTTTCTTTAAAAATTTAATTAAATAAAAAAATGAATATTTTTTATAGGATCAAGTTAACAAGAAGTATTAAAATATCTTTTCCCCTTTGAAAGAAACTGGTTTGGTTTTAAATTAAATAAAATTAAGGAATTCTATTAATTTTTAAATATATAAAGAGCTACTTACTATTTTCCTTTTTTATCACATGTTCTATATACATATCTTATTAATCTGTTTTATCCATATTAATTGCATATGAATTCTACAAATCTCATTTTTTTTAATAAAGAACCAATACCACATGAGTATTGTTATCAATTCAAAATGTTCATAATTTGAAGCTCCAGCTATTTTAAATATTAAAAAATGGTTGGACATGAAATTAGAAATATAAACACAGATGCAATATTAAAATAACTAAAAATGGATGAGCCCACAATTTAACCCATATCATAATAGAACCTAAAGCTATGATGTGTCATCATAGCTTTCCATAAATATAATATTAGAAATTATAAGGCCCCAATTTATATCAGTACACAACACTTTCATTGTATGGCTACCTAATATTATGAAATTTAAAAATACAATATAAATATAAATATAAATTATTATTTAATGATTTTAAAACAATTTTTGATCTCCAGCTAATTGTTTTTTTTTTTAAATATATTACACACCTCAAAATTCAGATCTTTTGCTTGAGATTTAGTTGATGAGTCAGAACTGTTTGAAGTTTCAGCTAATGTTCTTTTTCCTAAAATATCTCCATTTTTAACACAGAAACGATCTGAAAGATTAAAAGAGAAGGTAAAAAATATTGTTTCAAAAATTATATTTAAATTCAACCACAGAAACAGCTTTAGAAATAATCAGTAATGAGTAACGATGATTATTATGTGATTTTTAAAATAAAAATAACAAGTATTTAAAGGAAAATTTCAAGTCAATAAGATTTATTTTTCATTATTGGAATTCCTCTATCCAAAATTAGCACTAAAACTGTTCACTGCAATTGTAAGCATAATTTAATATACATTTCGCGTACTAGGATATTAAAAAATATATAAAAGAATCATGTAGCCTTACTATTTAATAAAATCATAAATGTATGGAAATAATTCGTTTAAAATATAAATATAAAAATATACAATGGAATAGTATAGCCGATGTACTGAAAATCTGCAAACTATAACTGGAAATAAACTTTATAACTTATTTTCAAAAGCCGAAGGAAGTTTTTCCTCATTTTCCCCCCCATAAGTTCAAAAAGTTTTAAATATGTTCGCCAACTCATGGACAGGACATCTCAATACCAAAAATCTTAATACATGAAATCCTAATTTGACCTTTCTGAACTTCTAAGGATGCATTACAGAATGTAAGAAGCATTAATATCATCCACATAAAACATAGAATCATAGTTACAAATGAAGCAATAATTCCAAAAAGGCTTCACAAAAAATGGGAGGCAAAGAGGGAAAACCATGTATTATCTTGGTGAGTGACTAATGATGAACAGATAAAAGCATGCTGAAATGGATAAAAATTCTCAGGCTTTTCTTAATATTTTAATACACATTTGATATGTATTTTGTCTGCTGCAAATTTCTAAATACATTTTGCATAATACAACTACATATTCCAAGGAGTCACTTAATCACTTTTTATATTTAAATTTATCACTCACCCTTTAATCACTTTTTACTTTTGCTTTTATCACTCACCTTTTAATCTTTTTTTATGTTTAAGAAATTTTAAGCATTATTATAGAAGACCCTTTATTAAGATAAATAAATAAATAAAAAGAAAAGAGCAAAAAATTTTTAACATGCTATTCATTCATTAATCAACAGTATATTTAAATTAAAATCATAGAACAGCCATCACAAAAAATATTCCAAAATATTCATTTTCATTTAAGAAAACAAATTGGAACTAAAAATAAAAGTTATTATAATTGTTTGCTCATTTATCCTTTTAAAACAATGAATAGCAAAACAACTTTGTTGTGAAAGAAGTGGATATTTTATTTTTGATCATTTATTAATTTTCTAATTTTGTCACAGTTCAGAAACTAGAAGTAATCGTATTATGAAGACATATTGAATTATAAATATTTAAACTTTATTAACAGATCAGTATTATAATTGATTATATCAATGTCAAAAGTATATTAAGTTTACACATATTCATAGCATTGCAGAATTTATTATATCCATTTATTCTTATGAAATTATTATCAAGTTGTTAGATACAGTAAGACCCCGCTTAACGCTGTTTCGGTTTAGCGCTCTTTTATTTCAACCCAAGGATTCCACGAAATCGCTCGAAGCATACGGGGATTCCCCGAAATATTGTGCAGAGATCGATAGGTTTCAAATACGTATCCGAAAGAGTGTACTTGTATTTCTTGTTTGGTGCGGTATTGTACAGACATATTTTTATTATTGGAAACATTTGTTGACATTATTGTAAGTAGGTATTAATTTACATATTTAAGATGTAAGTAGGGATTAATTTACATATTTATTAAGTGTCAAATATTTTGATCTTTAGTTTTTTACTATGGGTGATAATGAAAAAGAAAAGAAAGCAACCAGAAAAAGCATTTCACTCAAAACTAAAATGGAAGTCATTAGAAGATTAGATTCTAGTGAACGTCAAACTCTAATTAGAGCTTCATTGAATTTGCCAACTTCAACAATAAGGACCATCATGAAGAATAAAGAAAAAATACTGTCATCGGCAACTGCAACTACGTCAAGCTCTGCGACTAGAATTACCCGTTCTAGAAATAATATCATAGAGGAAATGGAAAAAAGACTGTCTATATGGATTGACGACGAAATTGACCACAATATGCCATTAAGCCAATCTATCATAATGGAAAAAGCTGGAAGAATTTTTAATTACATTCAGACTGAGACAATTGACAAAAGTGAAAATTTCGTTGCTAGTCGAGTATGGTTTAATAGATTTAAACATCGAAATAACCTTCACAACATAAAGATTACAGGAGAAGCAGCAAGTGGTGATACAAAAGCGGCGGCTGAATTTCCAGCGATATTTTAAAAAATAATCGAAGAAGGAAACTATCCTGCAGAATTGGTTTGTAATGTTGATGAAACAGGCTTGTTTTGGAAAAGAATGCCGAAACGAACATTTCTATCCCGTGAAGAGAAACGGGCACCAGGATTTAAAGCTGCAAAAGATCGCTTAACCCTTCTACTAGGTGGTAAAACAAGCGGAGATTTTAAATTAAAACCATTACTAATTTACCATTCCAAAAACCCAAGAGCGATGAAAGGCATATCTAAATCAACTTTACCTGTAATTTGGAAGTCTAATAAAAAAATCATGGATAACTGCGAAAATTTTCCAGGATTGGTTCACTGAACATTTCTGCCCGTCTGTTAAACGTTATTGCGAAATTAAAAAACTTGAACAAAAAGCACTTCTGTTAATTGATAATGCTCCAAGCCACCCAACAAATTTATCAGACTTAAGAACATGCATTCCAGTCGAAGTGGTTTTCTTGCCGCCTAACACAACTGCCTTAATTCAACCAATGGACCAAGGCGTTATATCAAATTTTAAGGCTTATTACTTGCGGCGAACCTTTAAGCAAAAGTTTGAAAATACAAACGGAGAAGAGAACCAGTCCATAAGAGAATTTTGGAAAAACTACAACATCGTGGATGCTGTAGAAAACATAGGCCTTTCTTGGAATGAGGTAACATAAAGATCTTTGAAAGGAGTATGGAAGAATATTTAGCCCGATTTGAGTAAGAGCGATGACATCGGACACTCTGTCGATGTGGATGAAATAGTGGAGAAGATAAGGAAATTAACGAAGCAAACCGGTTTTGAAAGGGTAAATGTGGGAGATATCGAAGAAATAATTCAAGAAGCAGCGGCTAGTCTTTCTAATGATGAGCTCAAGGAATTAACTGAACAAAAAGAAAACAAAAATATTGATAGCAGTGATTCAGAAGAAGAGCAAAAAGAACTTTCGATGACGTTTGTAAAAAGGAGTTTGTCTACCATAACTGAAATAATGGATCAATTCATTGAAAATGATCCGAATTTTGACAGGAGCTGAAAAGTAAGGCGTGGTGTTAGAGATGCTCTATCCGTTTATGAAGAACTTTTAAGAGAACAACGCAAAAGAAAAAGGCAAACAACATTAGATGCTTTTGTCACAAAAAGTCAGAACACTGAAAACGCGGAAGGCTAACTAAATATGACTGACTTAGAATTTTATTGGTTTTTTTTTAAAGAATATTCGTTTTGTTACTTATATTTTGTTTTTATTTTTGCAAGAAATAATAATGTGGTATTAATTTGGGCTTTAAGAAATAAATGTTTGGTTTTATTTTTATTAAAAAAACATACTTTTTAAATTTAATACCTAACCAATTTCCTAGCCATCTTCCCCTAACCCCAATATTTACATGTAAAGATAGCCTCGTTTAGCGCTGTTTCGCATTACGCTCTACTTTGATGGAACGTATCCCCCGCGTTAAGCGGGGTCTTACTGTATTCATTTTTAAGCATACAAAAAAAACTAATACATTAGATTAATAATAAATAAAAAATACAAATACAAATATTAATCCTTAATTGTCGGACAAAAGAAATTTTGACATTAATTTTTCATCTAACCATTATTACAATAATATCAGATACAGTTAGTTTCTTGATTATTGGTTTTATTAAAAGAGATAAAATTTTCTACTGAAATAAAAGAGAAATGTGTTTATTTCAGCAGATATTTTCATTTCAAAAAAATGAAAATTTAGTAGCACTTTCCCTTTAACTGAGACTTTCAGAAACCTAGTATTTTTCAAATTACATTTTCACATTTTAATAGATGTAATTTTTACATGTAATAATTTTTTATTTCAATTAAAACACTACCAGTAATTAAATTATCATTTGTTTGATATTCTTGTGATAATAACAAGTTTATAGAAATGTATGGATAAAAATAAAATAAATAATTAAAGCTGAGTAACTTGCAACTCTTCCTATTGCAACTAATTTACAATAGGAAGAGAGATTTATTAAATGGGGTAAATCAAAAGAAATATTGTTTATATTTATAAAAAAAATTAAATAAATTGTTTTTTCAAAAAGAAAACTTCAGATTTTTTTTTAAAAAAGTTTAATAACACATGCATACCACTTTTCCCAGAAAGATTTTTGTTGAGAAAATCAAATACAGAACCATCAGAGTTTGTTCGTGATTCTGCTCGCTTATTTCTTTGTTCTTCTTTTTTCTGTTCTGAGCTGAACCTTTCTTCCACAGATTGCAGATTGGCCATCTCACGCATCTCAGCACATTTATCTAAAGATTTGCCTAAAAATAACACTCAAATATTGAATGTACATCTTCATTTTTAATTTTTCTACAGATGATTTATTAAGGATGTAGATACTTTACTTATTTAATGGTCATATATCTTATACAAAGATAAAAAATACAAAACCGACAGCATTTTAATACAAAAAGTTTTTTGTTATCAGAAATTTTATTTGCTGCAAAATTATTTATTTATAGAAATTAATCAAATTAAACTATAATTTTTCAAGTCATTATTATTCTATTATACTATTTACGTAGCACTAAGTTACAGCCACAGCTAAATTAAAAAATAAGTTGTTTAGCATAATATTTTTATTTTCTTCCATTTTGAAATAAAGAATAAACAAACTTTTAAGACGAGAGAAGCTTTTACATATGAAATATCAGAAATGCTAAATAATTATAAATATATTTGCATTTTGATAATTTAAAAGAAATAGATAAAATAGGAGAGAATTCATCAATTAATAAAATCAATGCAGTTTTAGTCATCAAGTATGAAATAAGACTTCAAATTACAGACTAATATTTTTCTTTAAAGTCATATAATAATGTATTCTGGAAATAAATGGTAATGCAATAAAAAAGAATACAATAGCCTTTAGAATTTGACAATAGCAAAATATGCAATTTCAAAATTGTGAGACACTTTATTAAATCCATTTTTTAAAATTGAGTTGAGGTTTGACATCAAAATGAAAATATTAGTTGTAACATATTAAATATACACTCAATTTGATACAAAAGGCTTTAAAAAATCTGAATTAAGTCAGTTCTTCAAGAGTTTATTTTTAGAGATTGAAAGAATAAACTTATTTTGATACAAAATATTCTTTTAAAAAAGACAAGCGTAGAAAATAAAATGAAATTTTTCTGAAAGTTATATACAAACAAGATTACTTTTTGAGAAAATAGCCATTAAGACTCAAACATTTCGGTGTACAAGTTTTTTTTTTTTTTTTAAATCTCCTCTGCTTTCAAGATTGTTGATGCAAGACATACCTTTCAGATTTCTTTAAAATTGCTTATTATTGGAAAAATCTTGGAATTTTCTTTTAAGGAAAGAATATGGAACAGGAATTTTTAAATATTAATCCTCCAAGTCATTAAATGGATATGCTTGTCAACCAGCTCATTGTCTGGGATTCCAGCATCTTCATTTTTTTAAAGACATGATTACCTTGTTGAAAATGATTTTACATTGCATATCTTGTGCTCTCGTTCCTCTTTATAGAACATGTGATTTGGAGCTAGCGATTTTCATCTCCTTTTAGAAATAAAGAACTGACTAGGGTGACAAAATAATAATTTCAAATTGATAAAAAGCAAACACAAAATGAAGGCTTTTTTCTTATTATTGGACAACAACATTTTTTGAAGGGGAATACAAAAGTTGATCCTTTAAATGATATATGACCCATCGCAGATATTAAGTGAAATATAGCATAGTAACACAATAACTATCTTTGTATATAACTTTTGGCTAAATTTTCAATTTATTCTCTATTCTGCCTTTTATTTAGACAAATATTTTTAAAAATAGCCCTTTTAAAACAAACATTCTAAAATTGGAATTCGTTTCACATATTGTTATATTCTAGTTGCTTTCAAGTAGACTAGACAAGATAAAAGACTATAATTCATTTATTAACACATAACCACCACATTAGTCATTGATGACTGACATTAAATTTTTCATTCAGCCACATTAGTCATTGATGACAGATGTTACATTTTTCATACAGACCACGACTATTGCCAATGAGTGGCAGCATAAGGTATAATATGAAGCAAGAAAAAAAAATGAATTCAACTAGTAAATTAATAAATGCATTTAAATTTGTTCTTATTTAAATATTTTAATGGGCTTCATTAAATCATTGTAAACCTCATATGTTTAAGATGAATTTAAGTGAAAGCATCAGGAGAGACTGAGGTCAAAACAGGAAATAAAATAATATTGGTGTTAATCTCAAGAAATTGTTTAAATGTTACAGTTACCTTTAGGTAACACGATAGCCTCCACAGGATCAATTCTTCCATCTGAATCTTTACCAAGTCCTTGGCTGCAAAATAATATCATTATAAGAAGAAATATTTTTAATGCAAGAAATTTATAAATAATAATTTGGAGAGAAAATATATTCTTACCCCCATACATAGCCCATTTTTGCCATGAGTTTAGATCCAATACCCTAAATCAAGAAATATTTTTCAAATTTAAAAAATATGATGTGAAACAATACAATTCATAAAATTCTTTAAATTACAATAGCAAAGAAATGATAAAGGAATATAATTAAATAGAACTGGCTTAAATGTGCATAATCTATGTAGCAACAATTATTTTTGCACAGTAAGACAGATGATAGGAAAATTATTAATCATTAGGGCTCAAAAATTGTTATTGCATTGAGTCACAAAGATATACTAAAATGACTCAGTTTCAGAAAATTGCAATTTATAATAAAAAATGACTCTTTAAAAGATTGTAATAAAAATTTTGATATCTATTATGTCAAAAAACATAAGCAACATTTTATATATATATATATATA
>JAOUZG010038029.1:6075890-6091425 GCA_026289955.1 Argiope argentata | reverse complement strand
GCAAACTTTCTTTTTTAGGTACTGGACTGCCAGAAACACATGACACGGTTGTTCATACAATGACAAATCCAACTCTATGCTTGACAATTGGAAAGAGACAACTACCATCATATACTGTACAAGCATGTTCAAACATGTACTCTTTCTGTGATTAGGAAATGTGTGAAATATGATTCAACTAACCATATAATTGTCTTCAATTTAACAATTGAACAGACATTGTGGTTATGGCACTAATATGAACAATTATATGGATGGATTAACATCCGTGACAAGTGGCTTAGGAATTGCTGCTTACTGATAAATGTTTTATTTATGAAAGTGCTTCCTAACTGTAACATGATATGAGAAAAACCCAGATTCTAATTGAGCTCTGAGATCATTTTAGTGCATTTGGTCCTTTTTAAATATTACAATTCACTTCAATACTTATTGGTCTCTTTCACACAGTATTTCCTTCCATCACCTCTTTTGCTATGTCAAACTGGTTTTGGTATGCTTGGTCATAACTTTAGTTAAAACCATTATATGTCAGCCCCAGTTATTTCATCTGAGTTCTACAATTTGGTGTCTTTGAAAAACTCTGAGGACTAACATTTTAATGCTTACTAACACTTGATTCAAAAATCTAAATTGTATGCAACTTCACTAAGGATACATCAGAATACCATAATATATAAAATTGCTAGCAAGGATTATATTTTAATGCTAACTAAGAACTATCTTAAATATCACTTTCATTTATGTTTCCAGTATTTTAATAATCATATATATATATATATAAAATTTCAGACATGTTTGTTTGAAGGTATGAACTGGAGATTGTGATGATTCTAAACAACGCAGAGCTCACGGTTACTGTTATAGTAAGAGAATTTCGAAATTTTTGAATGTAAATACCCTTTTCTTCCTTGCGCAAATTGATCAGCATATTGAAAAACCACAAACAGCGTAGGAACCATCAGCGTGTGACGAAAATTGCCGGCTTAAAGCATTTGCAAAGAGCATTATAAAGGACCAATGACAACACATCGAAGAGGAGCGTTGATGCACTTCACATAATTCACAGGGTTAGACAATAAAGTACCAATTGCAGAACGCTACATGCAAAGCATTGATTGGAAAAAGCCTTCAAAGAGCAGTAGAAAAAGAGTGTTTCTTAAGTCAGATGTTCGATTGTGCCAACAAGATGACACTTACAAAAAAACAACAAGGTGAATTGATACAACTAAACGGGGAAAATGCTGCCGAAACAGTGCGAATTTATCGGTGAAATTCCAGCTAAAACGACACCCATGTTCCGTAAGAGGTGTCAGTGATTTGGTAAGAAAATCTGAAGAAACTGGATGCACTTGCGATCGACCTCGATCCGAGCGACCATGTGTTCCAGTAGAAATTTTTGCAGAAGTGTATTACACGATTACTGCAGGTCCATCACAAACTGCAAGAAGTGTTGCTCGCAATTTAGATTTACCGAAAACCACAGTTCTCAGGCTTCTGCGCTCTGTTCTGTGGATGCTTTCTTATCGGTTTCAGCGTGTTGCAGCTTGCAGATGAGCAATTGTGTGTGGATTTCGCAAATTTTTTCCTCATCAGACATGATGAAGAAAACAGATGGCCGCTGCGAATAATGTGGACGGATGAGGCACACTTCTCTTTAACTGGAAACGTTAACACCAAGAACTGTTAATTACTGAGCTGACAAAAACGCTCACGATGTGGCACCAGTGCCTTTACACGAATCCAAAGTGGCTGTGTGGTGCGGCATGGCAAGCAGATTAACTTTCGGTGTCGATCTTTGAAGGGATCCTGTTACGAATTTGAAATCGTGCTCTGTCACAAGGCCTTGGTATGAATCAATGATGCAGAATTACGTTATTCCTGAATTGCAGCAACGAAATGCCATTATGCATTATGTATGTATTATTGTATGGATACAAGATGAGGCTCCTCTATACGTCGCCCAATGTACTCGACCAGTGCTGCTACAACACTTTGGTGATAGAGTTATCTTTCGTAAATTTGTAGTTTCTAGGCCACCACGATCCCCTGACTTCTCTCCTATGGATTTCTGGCTCTGGGGTTATCTGAATTCTAAGGTGTACTAGCATGGTCCACGAGATGCATCGGAATTGAAAGATGCCATAACACGTGAAGTTAACCAGATTCCTCCTTTCTTGATACGTTCGGCATTGTTGTCCACAATCTCCCAATTGCAATGCGTTGAGCTTTCCAAAGGTGAACACATTGAAAACTTGAAATTATGACTTTCCATTCCAATAAAAGTTTTTTTCCCCTCTCTCTTTCCTCTCTGTGTTGTCATTAGTCCTTTATAAGGCTCTTCTTTGCAAATGCTTTACGCCGGCAATTTTCGTCACACACAAATCGTTTCAACGCCATTTGTGGTTGTTCAATATGCTGCTCAATTTGCGCAAGGAAAAAGTGGGTACGGACATTCGAACATTTCGAAATTCTCTCACTGTAACCGTAAGCTCAGCCTTGTTCAAACTCCTCACAATCTCCAGCGCATACATACAAAGAACCATGACTGAAATTTTGGTTCAATTGGTTGAGCGGATAGGCCGCTAGGGTTTCATATGTATATATATATATATAACCACCTTGTATATATATAGCACAGAAATCGTATTTATTACTTATTGTATAGTTTAAATGATGTCCCTTTCTCAAGCTATTAGGTCTACATTATATATATATGATTCATAATTACAGGTGTAAATATGACCAAATACAAAAGATCAATATTCAATGGAATAAGATCAATAAAATTGTTGTTCTTCATTCCTGAAAAAAGAATTTTAAAACATTTCTTTAATTTTAATTGTTATCATGCAAGAGCATGATGTTTGTTTGTAGATGAGATTTTGATGTCTCCGAAATTTAATGGCAAAAATATTTTTACCTGCTTTTACCAGTATTGCATTATTATCGTTATTAAAAACAGATGTGGTTTTAAAAGGTAAAAAAAAAAAACATAATATTTTTTTCACAATTTGACTTCCTCAAGTAATAATTTCAATAATTTGTGCAGAAATTTATTTTATTATTAATTACAATCTGGCGAAATGAACAAAAATTCTTTCAATCAAGCCACTAATGTAACAAATGAAAGGGAGAGCATCTTATTTTAAACCTTTTTCTGTCACATTTTAAAACTTTATGCTATAGACTATACAGAAAGTAAATTTCACCAAAACATTGTTCTTGAATCTATTAAAATATTCTAAAATTTTCTGAAAATATTTAAGATTAAACAAAAACATTCAAAGCCTTTAAGAGAAATAATCATCCATGATGCATCAAACAAAAAGAACAGAAAGTAAAATATGAAAAATAATCATTTAAAAATTATCATTATTCCATTCCTTACTTGAAATTTTAGAAATTCATCATCAATGCTGTCAGTTTTCGAATCATCAATATTTGCTTCAGAAGGATCTGGTTTGCCTAATTAAATATTTAAAAAAATACATATTATGAAATGTAATCACAGTATGAAAAATAATAATATTGTTAATCAACTTAGTAAACAAAATTCTGCAGAATTTAAGCTGAAATGTATGTGGCAAATCCTTTAAATATTGCACTGTCCAAAATTTAAATTCCAGGTTACTTTTCACTATAACGACTGTGCTGGTTTAATGACTAACTAGACATCTGATTTTGCCTGCATCCTAATCTATTTTAAATTTACTGTTCAGCACTTAAAGATTTTATATCATTTTATATATAGAATTCATTTTTTTCTTCCCCTTTCAGCCATTTAGAAACTAGAACCTTTTAAATAATAATAATAATAATAAATGGTTAAAAATAACATTTTAAAATGCAATCTGCTTTCTATTCATTTTTTTTCTTCCTAAATTTGTTCCAGCTTTCCTCTAACAATGGTCATAGATGAAACTCAGAACTTAAAACCTAAATAATTAAAACTATTTTTGTCAATTGCTATTTTACAAGATCTAAAATAGCAATTACAAAAAAAAAAGTAATCTTAATTAGAAATAAAAATAAGTTAAAGTGTTGTTATTAAAGAATCCCTGCTTTTTCAAATACATGAGAAAAATTAATTTTATGTATTTCTAAAATTTCTTTTTAAATAATAATTTTGATGAAGAAATTTTTTATGAAAAAATTAATGGCGAAATTATTTTATTACTTTCATAAAATAGCAGATATTTTAAATATAATTTGAAAGACTATTATTAGCTTTCTTGGTTCATAAAAATAAGCATAAAATGGAGAAATTCCTTATTTTGCTTTTTAACTATATTATAAAATATTTTATCTATACTTAAAATTAATAAAAAATAAATTTCAAAGCTGAAATTTCTTAGGAAATCAAATATTCTAAGCTGAATGAAATTTATAATTAAATTATAATTTATTTATAATTAAAAGTTCAAACAGTTAAAAATTAAATTATTTACAAATATATGATTTTTTTAATAAACATAGAACCTATCAAAGTTATAACTACTGATTTGAAAAAACTAGTACCCTTACACTAAGATTGATTATCTTAAGTTTATTTTATAATTATATATAGGAATACATTAAAGTAGCCTTTAGTTATAGGTTATTTTTTGAAGTATAAAATTTTGCTGGTTCCATTCATAATCTTGTTCTAAGTAACAAAAACACAAAATTTCATTTAAATCCATCAACTACTCAATATATCTCAAATGTCTTGACTTTGAAAAATTTTTGAAATTTGAAAAACTTAAAAGTATTGTGCTTTTTTTAAAATAAAACAACATAAAAGAAATATATTACATTTTAAGGAAGGTATATTTTTATTTAAAACAATAATTTCTGTAAAATGTAATATGAACCAATAAATATTGAGCATTATTTTTCCCTTAGAGAGGAGAATTTAATAGCAAAGAGATATTCTTTAAGGTCTTCGGCAATGATCTGTAATTATTTCTCATTTTCAATTTTTGAGAAAATGATATTATATTCCTGAATTCATTTGTGATCTCTTTTTGCAGTATCGTTCACAACACATGTCTCATCAAGTTTTTTAATTCAACATTTGTAACCAGGATCATACTTCCATGTTGAAAGATCTTTGTTGAGGAAATCAGTATTGATAGAAATTTTATATAATGATTTTATTGTTCTTTTTGCACAGAAAGGTGGTGTTCAAGAATGCAATATCATTAAGCATTTCACTGCTACAAGTTATGTCAATGTTCTTGTCAGGTTTTATCCAGATTTCACTAAATCTTTCAAAAAAAATTATTGTTAGGTAAAAAGTTACATTTATCAGAGTTAAAATAGACCATCAAAGCTAACTTAAAAATGTGATAACAGCATGGGAGATACAGAAGATTGTGATTGAATATTTTTTCTATATTTGTATAGATACCATTTACTTGACTTTAACTATTTATTGGTGCATCAAAGCAAAGTGTCTGAAATTTATTTTTTATACTTTACTTCAACGCTTAGCAAACAAATTTAAAAATAAGGATTTTAATGAATCTTAACAGCTACTTCTTGCCTGGAAAAATCACTATTATTGTCAGTCTATTTATATTTTCAACGTTGGCAAGTGATGGGATCGACTTTCCATCCCAGTGCAAATCTAATTTTTGGCAGCTACTTAGGAAATATGTCTATTCTATGATATCGATATGGGGAGTAAACAATTAGAATGTACCTCAAATGTTTGGAATTGTTGCTGCTGCAAAGGAATTCTTAATATTTGCTTAATGATCAACAGAAGAATTTTTACTATCAACCTTTTCATTTAACAGGATTTTATTACATTCAAAGTAAAGAATACCAAATGTTTCAATACTCCACTCCAAGCACCATAACAAGGACACATCGTAAATCAAATTTTTAAAAAACAATATTTTACCTGCTAATCACAAGCTAAATGGCTGGCATGAAAGAGAATTAAAAGTCTTAGCACTTAAAATTAGGCAAAAGCTTCCCAAAAATAATAATATCAGTAACATTGATACAACCCAAATGAAAAATCAATTTCTAATATAATAAGTATTAACTAGACAGATATTGCACCTTACTGTGTAATTTATACCATTACTAACATTTAATGCTTATATTGAAAAGGATAACTAAGAATTAACAAAGAAACCACCTAATAGTTTTTGTGAAAATAGTAGCATTACCACATAACTTCTTCAAACCACAAGTCACCTCTTTATAGTGAAGCTTTGTTACACAAAAAGAGATACCAAGGAAAAGTTATTTAAAATAAAAATTTTAAAGAATAAAACTTGTAGTTGGAATAAAAATCACCAACAATGCAAATTTGTCAGATTTTTTTTTTTTTTAATTTTTCTAAAAAGTAACTATGAAGAAAAATGTAAGATCTTTAAATTCCATGTGGGTTGGATCACAGTTGCCCAAATGAGTTAAAATTTTGCTTATATTGGTTATTTGTTGATTAAAGAAAGATAGTAAGATTGAAGTTGTAACTTTAAAAAAGGGGGGAGGGGCGAAGATTATATATAATGTAGCAGCATACCTCTTAAAATGATTTTTTTCCCTCATTTTTAAGTATTGTTAACAATAATAACTACTAAAAATACTTTTGCATCGAAACAGCTAAATATAAAATATCAAAATTGTCAATTTTAACTCAATAATTGGATTATTCTTGTTAACATTTAAACAAGAATAATGATATCAAATATATAGATAAATAAACAATTACAAATTTTGACAAAAACCAAATAGGCAGATTTATGGCTGAAAGAACTATGATTTCAAAACTGATAAGAATATCAAGAGTTTTATTTAAAGCTGAATTGTCTACATCTTCATCATTGAATCTTTATGAAAATAAATCATTACTCAGATAATAAAATGTGTTTAAAACATTATTTCTTGAATTTATATCACATATTTTTAACACATTCAGGCTGAAAATTTTGAGAAGTAAAAAGTCATAAAGTCACCTTGCAGAAGAGATATAACTTCTGTTAATTTTGCCTTTAAATCTAAAAGATCAGCTTGATTATCTGCACTTGCACTTTTGAGAGCTTCTTCAACTGATGACAGCTAAAAAAAAATTAACATATATATTTTTTAAACCAATAATAATTTGTGAAGAAATAAATCAATGCATGTTTTTTTTAAAAAAAAAAAACTGGTCCCCTCCCCATAAATATATATATTGCACTGAGGAGACAATGTTAGCTGAAATAACAAATATAACACAATTTCTTTTAAAATACAGCAAATTTCATTTCTTTTTAAAAATACAGTAAATCATAGATTGAATGTAAAGCTGTAAAATAATGCATTAAATGAACCTTTAACTGTTCAATTATTTTGGTTTAATAGATTTAAGAAGCAAAAATTAGCTTTGAAAATAAATAAATTAACTTTTTTTTATTTAATAAAATTTTATCCTTGGAAATTAAAAAAAATATTCAGATGAATATGAATTATCTACTTATAAACGATTTAACATTAGCAAAAGCCAGTTTAGCAGTTAAGGTGGTTAAATCATAAAATTATGATATGAACAATCCTCAACATTGAAGCCTATGTTGCAAAAATAACATATTTAAGATGTAACTATAAAATATTTCATCTAAATATCATATTAATAATAATAATAAATCCTTATTACCATATAGGAAAAGCATGTAAGAAAACTGTAGCTTTAGTTAATTTAATCCTGAATGACATTTCTTAAAAATTACAAATCTATACTATCTGAATATTTAAAACAAACCAATATAAGATTTACCCATTAAATCTAAAGTTCAATAAATTATTTCCTTATAATACTAATCTTCTTTAGAGACCAATTGGTTAACCAAGGATATTATATTTCATTTCAATTGAATAACTTAGATGATGTTTTTTTTTATATCCATATCAAATTATAGACATTTAACTATGTTGTTTTTATAATCACATAATTTTCAGTACATTATAATGTAATAAACTTTTCTAATAAGGACAAATCCTATGACATCATAGACCTATTAAAAGCACAATTGTCCAATCCATCAGTCTTCTTAATTTTGAAGTATTGAAATTTTACTTTTTCATTCATTTTGTAATTTACATAGAGATTAAACATGACTTCTGTATATCTTGTAACAATAGAAAAAAATAATGTGATAAAATATTGGATTAAATAATTAAAAGACTAATCTTCAACTAATCAGAATTTTAAAAAATAGATAGAAAAACTATCAAAATACCATGAAAAATGAAATTTTTATTATGTGACCAGGACCCATAATTGAAGGAGTACAAAGTAACATGGGTAAAAACAATTATTTAAAATGAAAAATAAAAATTTTTGTTCTATTTATATATTTTTAGAAAAAATAAAAAATATCAACCGTATAAATAAGAAAATGAAAATTTTACATTCAATTAGGTTGCCATAATTTTAGTGTTAAAATAAAATTTAAAAGATCTTAAGCTATCATTACAGAGTTTAAAGTTTTATAATTTTTAAATTTCCTTTCATGGAAATATATGAAGCTTCCTCTTGGATAGATTTCAACTATGTCTAAAAGATGTAAAGGTATTTTAAACACAAATGTTCATGCAACTATAACTAAATATGTTTTTGTTTATACAAAAAAAAATGAATATCATGTTATTTCTAAACTTTTAAGTATAATACATTAGTTAAACTATGTAATGTGCAGCTTCGAATAAATTTGCCTTATTAAAGGATAAAATTCAAAATTGAAATCTAAATTCTGATAATCAACATTATGCATAAAAATATTTTTTAGTAATGTTATTTCAAAATATTTAACTATCCCAAAATCAAACATAAAAAGATACTTAATCTGTTAAAAAAATAATTATCATTATAAATTTATTATAAAAAATAATTTTATACTTATAAAATGGGATGATCATGGATTAAAAACAAATATATATCTTTAATAGAAACTTATCTAATTCCCAACTATCAAATGAGAAAAAAAAGACATAAAAATATTAATTAAAATTAATTTTTGTAAAAGATATAGTTAAATAGTACTGTCAGAACATAACAATAAATTGATAATGATAATAAATGACTAAATAGCAAAAAATTAAACTTGAATAAATTATAGAGAAATCTTTTAACAAATTACTAATCAATTTTTAAAAATTGGCACATGAATGATAAGATTTAAAGCTTCAATTACACAGTAGCAAATCAAGATTGCTCATCTAGTAGCAATCAATTAAAATTAGATTATTAAAATTAGATTATTGTAAAAAATGATACAAAAATATTTTATTCAGAAATCTCGTTATATTTAGCGCCAAACATCAAAATCATCATGAAATAAATTTTGGCATCCTTTGAATAAACTAAAATAAAATACATCTCTTCTCCGGCTACATGTTGTAGTATCTTTACATTGGTTTTCAACACAACGATTATTCAATTCAAAAATAGAGAGAAACACATCAAACTAATCTGAATATATTATACACTAATTAACAAAAATATTAAAACGTAAACATTACAAAAGTGAAAGTACCTGAAGCTTATATTGGGTTAAAGGGTCATCAGAAGATTTGTCCATCATAAAGTAAAAAATCAATATCCCAGTAGACTAAATTTTATAATTTAATTTTAAAATATAAAGGATTATCAAACCTGCAATACTAGAAGAAAAATATTCCACATTTAAAACGAAAAGAAGAAACGAAATAATACCCTGTTTATTTAAAAATTAACGATCAAGAAAACTTGGCTATATTTTTGTTTTGATTGCAAACTTTTCATTGTACGGGACTGTCACATACTTTCTACATAAATTTTTACGCACAATCAGTTATTCCTGACAAAGCTAATCGAGAAAATTATTCGTTTTCAAAATTTTCATTTTTAATCAGGAATTATGATTTAATTTTAAGAAAAAAAATTAAGCACAATTCTTTTTTTTTACATCAAAGTTTCGATGGATTAATCCCTAAAAATAACAATAACATAATGAGTCAAAAATGACCACACTATAGAAATGCCACCTTTTTTCCTTACAATAAATTTTCAGTTGATAAAACATGAAAATTATATCATAAGATTTGTGAATATAAAAGAATTTAAAATTCCAAAAATAAAATGAGGCAACAATTGTCTTTAATGAGAATTAGCAAGTTACCGTCACTTTACAAGTTACCGTCACTTTACAAGTTACCGTCACTTTACTTTATAATGTAACGGTAACCTGTCTTTTAGTTGATTGCAATAACCAATCATAAAACGGTTGTAGAGAAGCTGTTTCATCCAATAAGAGATGCAGGAAGTTCGCGGGTATCTGAATGTAATGTTTTTGTTTAACAAAATCTCTATGTGATGTTTACTCTTTTCAGAGATCGTGTGATATTCGTGGTTTTTAGACCTCTTTAACCCGGCACAAGCTAAGAATTTATTCAGGAGCATAAGCCGGAAATAAAGCCTCCTTTCTCTCTCTCTCACTCTTTTCAGTGTTATGTTGTTTGGTTATACTTTGTTATAATGAGTAAAAATAATATAACAAAACAAATATTTGATTATTTAAAAGATCAAAATCGCCCGTACAGTGTAATTGATATACATAATAATCTGCATAAAGAGCATGGCAAAACAACTGTTATGAAAGCCTTAGAACTTCTCGTAAGTGAAGGTAAAGTTATTGAGAAAACTTATGGAAAGCAAAAAATTTATTTCGTGAATCAAAATGAATTCCCAAATTCTGACAATGCAAATGTGCAGAATATGGATGCAGAAATTAACAACCTTACCCATACTCTGAATGAAATTCAGCAGCAAATTAAAAACACAGAAAATGAATTAAACACATTGGATAAAAGCTTAACTACCGAAGAAGCGGAATCTGAATTGCTAGTTTTGAAAAAAGAAATTCCAACACTGAAATCGAAATTACAAGATTTGGAATCGAATGCTGGAAGAGTTAAACCCGAAGAAAAGGACAAGCTATATGAAACAAGAAAAAAATATTGTAAAGAATGGCAGAAACGAAAACGGTTGGCAAATGATATGCTAGATGCTATTTTAGAAGGTTACCCCAAAACTAAAAAGCATCTCTTAGAAGAAATAGGTATTGAGGGTGATGGAGATTTAAAAGTGTTCTCTTATTAAAATATTATTGAACGTTAATTTCTGAAATTATGTATTCTGTTGTTCTTTTCTGTTTTGAAAAGGTATTGAAATAAAACTATTGAGTGTTTATGTAGATTTAAAATGCTTCTTTCAATAAAATATTGTGTTTATATTTCAAAAACATATATTTAATTCTTTTGGTTTCAATGAATACATTGGCTAAAAGTGCTTTCATTATTTTTTTTATTGTGTTTTACTTACCAGTACCTTTTATTTTCAATCAGTAGATTCTCTACATATTTTAATGCCCATACATTCAAAGGTAGAAAATTGGATTAATTTTTAAAATATATCATTTCACCAATGAATTTTATTTTTTGTTCTATACTTAATGTTAAATACTTTTATGTTCTATACTTAAGAGAAAAATTTTACTAGAAAGATGTGAACATTAAGATTTGATTTATTTTTTAAATAATTCTTTGATTAAGTTTGTAATTTCTGCTGAATTTATGTATGAAAGCTATGATGTTACTCCAATAATATATTTTTTCTTTTCATTCATTGCTAATATTTTATGGTATTTTTTTAAAATTTCTATAAAATTTATTTTATCTATAGGTTATAATCTTTTAAAGATTATTTGAGTTTCCCTATATTAGTATTTAATATAACCTAAAGTTATTTATGGGCATTTAGAAAATAATTGATTCTCTTAAATAAATAGAGGTTTTCTAAATTCATAATGTTAAATTTATTTATAAACAAGACTTATTGCATGTAACAGGATTCAATAAGTAATATTATTTCCTTTTTTAAAATACATTTTGGCTAATATATATTTATTCATTATATTTTTCTTAACTGTCCTAAAGCAATAAGGAGGCAAATACACAAAATGTGAGAGATTTCTTTTTGAAACATTTATTAATTGACTGTTTATAATATAGCTATATTGTTATATTATCATGATAATAGAAATACTTCTTATACCTTTTTACTTTGTTTTTATTCTTAGTCATTAGTCTTCAATCAGTAATATTCAATAATTCTTGTTTGGAATTAATTTAATTTTCTAACTTATTATATAAAGTTAATAAAATATTGCAAATTCCTACCAGATTTTTCTGAATAAATAATTGAAAAAATGTATATATTATTAACATTTTTGTATTTCTAAAATGAAAGTAACAAAGAAATTATAATTTCTAAGAGTTATTTTTGTGGACAAAACAAAATATTTATGTACGTTTTGTTTTAGATATCTAAAGTATTCTTATAATCAAAACTAGAGAATGAAATTAATTTTACTTGATAATAATACTTTTAATAAAAATTGATATTTGTTTGGGACAATAAGTAATATAACTGTTTAAAAATTTTGGTTTTTCTCATAAAATCTTCATACCCCCTTCGTCTCTTCTGCAAATATATTGCAGATATTCCTTTCTTTAACAGTGTGTTTATTCCATCAGTTGATGTTATCATCTGATCTGTCATTATTGAAATAGTTCTGTGATTTCCTCTTATATATTTGTAACATCTTTTGAAATTTGTAAATTTTCTTTGGTTTCATTTTTAATCTAATGAAATCCACTCAAATTGTGTCTAGCAAGTGCAAAGGTTAACAAAAATTCATCATCAATAAAATATTATTCCTCATTTTAGGAAGGAAATTCTGACATTAGAAAAATTTAGAAATGATAATGCAAAATTGTGGAAATCATGTTGTGCATTCATGAAAATTGTTTTCTTTTCTTATCTGCATTCCATGCACATCAGAGCTTATTTGCTTCTAATTGGTTGTAATGTCAAATTCAGATGTGTATTTAAAACATCAGTTTTGTCTTTTCTAGCAATGAGCTGCTTGCTATCATCTGGAATATATCACGGTTATTTTAAGTTGGAGTTGGAGTAATGGCTCAAAAATTATTAATTTCATTAGGTGGAAATTATAAATATTGATTTATATAATCCATTTTCTGAGTCCTGATATCTACTGAACTCTGTTATTTTTCTTTCAAAAATCTCGTTTTGAAATCAGTATTTCTCACGATTTAAAGATTTTATTAAATTAAAAATGTAATAAAAAATTTTATAATGATTTTAACTTTTATTTATAAATGAAGTTGTAGCAAAATTCTAATAGGGATAAATTTTGGAATATCTATTGTATTATATTGCATTCAAAGAACAAATCAGTGAGTTTTTCATGTCAAATTTTATTTTTAAAGATTTATTATTATTTTATGGAACCTGTAACAACCATTCTTAAAATGTTTACTATCCTGGTCACAGAAAATGCAATCTCAAAATATTTTGTGCTCTTTTTATATAATTAAATAATAATTTTTGGAAAATGTATTTACAAACTTTTCTAAAACAGCAATTTTACAACCTAATGCACCTACTGATATTATAATGGATAAATTTTGGTAGCATTGTTTAAGATTTGTGTCTAGTTTCTAGTCAAGTACAATAAAATCATGCCAATTTTCCCCAAGTCCTCTATTTTGAATGGCTACTAAACTTTGTATAACAAGTGATTTTTTAGGATTGCAAATGATGAAAAGTCATCTAAAAAAATTAATTTTGGTAAATGGACTTTCAATTTAAGTGAGATCATTCCTTTTATAATCTTCAATTTATATATACATGCATTTATAGAAAAAAGTAAAATATGAATGATAAGTGTTATAATGCATATATCTATCAATTTAAATAATAAAACAATTTTAATACTTATCTTTAAAAAAATCGCTATTTTTTCTTTAAAATTAACCAAGCGGATAAAACTTCATTCTCCTTCCTAAGTGTGTACGGGACATGAAAATTGTTATAAATTCATTTACTAAACCAAGACATTTAAGAATGTTTGAATAATTATGAATTGCCAATACTTGTACATTATCAATAAAATAAATATATCATTGCCTTTTTTCAAACGTTAATAAATAGTAATTGTTCACAAGTTAAATCGTACTTTTATGGCTGCATCTTCAAACTGCCAGTCAACAATGTGTTAATCTGTTAGTGAATAAATGTGCTGTAATGATGTAGCAAGAATGAATGATGTTTTAAAAACTGTATTTCCTTTCTAATAATGTAATTAATTGTAATTTTTGAAACTTAATTTTTATTATTTCAATTTATCTTGCTGATTTTCATAGAAATTCATTTAACATTAAAAAATTTCATTAGTGTCTTCAAATGTCCTATGTTTATAACGAAATAGTTGCTGCTTTAGTATAAATAAATTTTTAAACATAATGAACTTTTTCTATTTAAAGTTCTATTTTAATTTTATGAGTTTAAGAAAGGGAGTTAGTTAAATATGAAACTTTTAAAGCAACACCAGCATCTTAGTTATAAAAAATAAATATGTTGCTTGTACACTTTGTTGCTTGTTTCATAATCAGTGTAAATATTTTTATAATGTATTATTTCTTATTTAATACTACATTTATATCAATTCTACATTGGTTTATCCTTATGTGACTACATTTTAAACCAACTTTATTCTGGGGAGGGGGTCTTCTTTATTTACAAAAGAATACCAAAGTCTGCCCCCATTTATCATAATACAGAATGACCCAAAAAAAATCTATACACTCCCAATTAAATTTAAAAATTCCTGTCAGTATAATCTTTAAACACATTTTCTATATAAATCTGTATTATTTTCATCCTAATATGAATGGACAGTTTTACTTAGTAGATATTTCATTCATATTCTTATCTCAAGTATGGAATAGAAATTATCTATTTCATTTCTCAGCTTTCCTACTTATAAAAAATATCTCAAACCAGAAAAAAAAATTATAAGTAATTTTAATATCATTTAAAAATTTAATGTTTACAACATAGTCCCATAATTTTACCTAAAAAAAAGGGAAAATATAGCAAAATGATTCATATGATATGGATTAATAATTTTTTTATGAAGAAAATTGCTATTCCAATAAATTTTTATAGTGTGATGTTTTAAAATATGCATTAATAACTATTTGATAATAATTGCTTAACTATGGCATAATTATCTGAAATGTGTTTAATCTTGAAAGAAGTAGGGTATTGGGATTTATAGCAACAGTGGCTGTTGATTGATTGATTGATTGGTTTTAATTCTTGGGACTTATAGCTGCTATGGCCTTTGTCCCCTAGTATCCAAAGTTTTGAAGAACCAATAAATTTCAAATAAAAAACACTGAAAAGGTTTGAACACAAGGATTTAACTCAAGAGATTTCAGTGACCGGCGTTAGGTTGATGATGAATCTAATTTAAGACAAGGGAAAAGGATGAAAGTGTTTCGATTTTTTTTTTTTTTTTTTTTTGACCAGAGGATTATCCTCCAGAACTGCTGCCAAGACTGTGCGTTACAAATAGTAGCAAACGACCAAAAAACGAGATGTTTGAACAGAAAGGGTAAATGAGAGAAAAAAATTGAGAAA
>JAOUZG010038029.1:6050303-6070890 GCA_026289955.1 Argiope argentata | reverse complement strand
TTAACTAGGGCAACCGTCTGCTGTTCCATTTTCTCCAGCATTGTTTGAACCATCTGCTCCATTTTTTGCGTAAGCGATGTTTCCAAATTGGAGTTGCACATATTTGATTTGACCACTGTTGTGTATTCTTCATTAGTCGATCAGTGGCTGTTATCCCCTGTTTCAAAAACTTAGAATACTTAGAACAAAATATAAATTAAACACAAGAGAGCGTACACGCACAAAAACGCACAAAGTTTCAGTCAGTTAACAGTTAATGAAGTCTGTTCGAACAGTTGAATGAAGCTGCAGTGAGTCCGCTGATGAGATTTAGAACATTTCCAGAAGTTCCAATGGAAAGAAGAGGTACAAAAAGTCAGAGCAATTTAATGTGGTAAAAAAAATTAGTAGATGTTGAAATGCTTCAACGCTTGAAGATTGGCCTTGTTTATCTAATTGGAGAAAAGTGTTTAACATTGTAAGATTCAGTAATCAAAATAATAACAGCAGCTCACAAAAAATTATGAATAAAACCTGTTATTCAATTTAACTACAAAGGATCTACGAAACAAAAAGTTATCTACTTCCTCAACCCTTTTAAGAAATTGGATTAGAAACGAAAATCTTGTTTCTTGACATGGGGCATGGGGGCGAAGTTACATTTCATTTTACCTACTAAAATAAGTGCTTCAGGCTCTAGTGCGACATCAATGATTGAAAAGGAATGTTTTCATAGATAATTTAATCCTAAAAGTAGCTAAATCGTATAATTTTTATGAACTTTTTACATAACGTAAATGAAATGACTAAAATCTCCCTTCAATAGCTTACTAATTATATCAGGTCTGAAATATTTTCAATGAAGTGAAGTAAACAAGACACGTCAAGTTTATATAGTAATTTTGTTTTGAGTTGAAAGCTTGCGTACTGTAGTGGCTTAAGTCAGACTTGAAGTTTGCGTTGCTAATGTAAACGTTGAATTCTCGCTGTTTAGTGTCATGAATTTCTCTTAAAATATAATTAATCTTTGGAATTGAGGTATTACTTTGTTTTTTATGTGGTTTTATCTTCGAAAAAGTTTAATTAAAGCTTTTCGAAAGCTCCGATTTTTACACCGGCTTCTCATTTTCCATATCCTTTGAAATCGACTTGAAACTTCTTTTTTTTTTTTTTTTTAACATGCGATACTCTTTCAAAATTCATATAAAACTTGAATACAACATTAATCCTAAAATTTTGATTTGAATATCGATTATATGTTGCAAGATTTTGTTTTCTCTCTATTAATTTCAAATCCATAGTTCTTTATTGTCCTATTGTTAAAATGATGATATATTATTAAAAGCAATATATATATATATATATATATATATATATATATGAAATTAAAAGTTGAAATTATTAAATTTTTCTCTGTATTTTTCATCAATTTTGTATGAATCTATGGCTGCTACATTTAAACACAAAGATAAAACTTTTTATATACAAGTTATTTGAAGGCGTCAATTTTTAAATAACACTAAGAATATCTGCAGTAAAATATTGAATTTTTTATATCTTCAATAACAACTGGAAAAATTTTATAACGCTAAATAAAAGTTCTAGTTCTTATCCAGAAAGCTTACTGAATTACATATTTACTTATGTATAATGTTATTGAAACAGACAATTAATTCATTTGTCTTATAATTTTTTCATGTTTAAAATTTATAAATCGCTATGCAGATAACGTTGTTGGTTAATAAAATGAATAAAACAGTGAAATTATATCAGTATAATTTAGGAATAAAACTGAAAATTATGTAAGAATTACTTCAATTAACAGTGCTATTACCATACTAATGCTTTTTTCTTCTACATAAATTGGTATCAACGTTAAGCAGATAAATTTTTTTTGTTAATACAGGAATTAAATATAAGCTGAAGAAAATTAAATTTTATCTGAACTTTTTTTTTTTGTCAAATGTTGATTATTGAATTATTATTTAAATATTTCATGTTTAATTATGTTATTATTTTTACTATAAAAATTTTAACATTTTAATTTAATTTAACATTAAAATTGTAATTTGAATTATATAGTAAAATATTTGTTTTACTGCAAATTACAGATTTATTCGCATCCCAGGATGTTGAATAAAGCATTAGGATTTGCTAATGAATTGCTTTTATCGTTTACTGTTTTGGTAAGTATCTTCATTTCTTATTGTATTGCTATATATGTTTTGAGAAGCCCTTGATGCTGAAAATAGTTTTTTTTTAATGTAAAAGTTTATCTCTGTTAATGAATTATGTCTTTCTTGTTTAAATTAATATTATATTTTTTTCCCTAAGGGTTAATAATGCAAAAAATTAAAAGAAAAATTACTAATGCATTTTCTAAATTAACCATTGAAAAGTGATACAATATATCATAATCTAATTTTGTTTTATTTCTAGATTACTACTGCTGCTTGTAGTTTGAGTAACGATGCTTGCTTTGAGCTTGGACTTCGTAGGACTGACCTTCAGTGCACATGGTGTGAGAAATTAGTTCAGTTCAATTTAGATGACATTTTAAAAGACAGCTGTCTTGAATGCTGTGCATTAAAGGCTGAGAAAGAAGCTGTTAAAGTAAGTTCTTATATTTTCTTAAATTTATTGAAATAGAATTAAATAATTGAGGCTAAAGCTTGATTAAAGCATGGGATACAGGGCAGTTACTCCTGGTCCCCACATCGGAGGAGGGCCCCCAAATTGAATAGAACATTTATTTTATGATTTTTTCTTCAATAATGATGTTCAGTTGGGGCAAAAGGGGGCCCCAAAGAATTTTTCGTCCAGCGCCCCAAATTAGACTAAATTGTGCCCTAATTAGGACTTTTTCTGGAAATTTCTTGTAATTGTTATATTTAAATTATCTTATTGAATGAATGACCTGTAATATTTTATTCAGGTTTTATTTTTATACTTTCTAATTAAAATAGAAATATACTTTTGAAGTAAAAATTGCAAAGAGAAAAGTAGTGTAATCAGCTTCAACATTACAATGAGTATCTGTACTTTTCTTAATACATGAAAGTAATGCAAATTCACAAACAACTTTTTTCGAATCTGTCCAGTGTGCAAGTGAACATAAGTTTCAAATATGATTAATGAAATTTAGTGTGTAATTTTTATATTCAAATTATTTATATGTAATTTTATACAAAATCTATGGTTATTAAATTGTTTTGTATAAAAATATGGCGATTTTAAAATAAAAAAAATTATACTATACAAAAATTTGACTGCATATTGCAGTTCTGCTTAATTAAAAATATTTAAATATATATTTGTGTGTACATCACTGTGACTATAATTGAGGTACTTTTCTATTGGCTGGATACAGGCGAAAAATTGTCACAAAAAATGGTGGTTCATTTGCAAATTCTATTAATGAATGATAGCTTGAGGTTGAATATGTATAATATAAATTTGAAAATTTTACTTTTATCATTATTGTGGGCTATTTCAAATAAACAAAAAATTGTTGTAGAATTATATGTGTGCATAATTGGATTTTTTATAACTATTAATTATTATTCTTTGTTTTATATACTTAATAAAAATAATTTTTTTTAAAGGGATGAGGAAGTTACAATTTTTTAAATATTAAAATCATTTTTTTTTTTTTTTTGGAAAAACAGTGTTTTAACTTAAATTTCAAGCTTAAAAATAATTGTTAAACATTTATTTGCAAATTGTTTTGTTCTATCATTTTTTTATTATTATTATTGTTTGAAAGCAATTTTTTAAAGTTTAATTTTTCTGTGTTTAATATAATGATAATTTCAGTTTACTTAGGCTAAATTGTTTAAGAATGGTATCATACACTCTGTTTAACACATAATTCAATTTTAAACATTAATTTCCTCTTAATTTTTTATTTATTATTATTATTATTTAATATTTAGTAAATATATTAAGATTTTAAGCTTTTCCTGTTTGTAACCATTATTTTTCTTTGCTTTAAATAAAACCTTAAAAGTAGGTAAAAGTTATTTTATTGCATCGCATACTTTATTATTTGCATTATAAATATATTTTTCTAACTAGTTTCATATTTGATTTTAGAAATATCCGCAAGCTCGTCTTGAAGTTTGTGGATGAAAAATTGGGCACTACCCACAAATCCAAGGTAAGATGCTATTTTTAAATTTGAGTATTTTTTAAATATTATATCATTATCTTTTAATTTCTTGGTATTATTACATATTTATTTTAGAAGAAAAATATTTCTGCATATTTATTATGATGAATTTTTTTAAAACATACATCAAAGCTTTTTAAAAGATTTTTTAATCGTCAAAATAATGATAAAAATTATGGTTTCTCTGAAAATCGAGCATTTTTAAACATGGCCAAGGTAAGTAATTGGGATTAGTGACTATACCACTGATGGAAACTTAGTAAGAAAAGGAACCTTCCCTAGACGAGCTTTTTTCTGCTCTTTATTGTGACATTTTCTAAAGTTTGTTTATTTTCATTGCAATTGTTGTAAGAAAAAAAATGCAATCAAAAGTTTTTTTAAGTATCATGATTAATTTCTCATGTCCGTCATTTGAAGGGTAAATTGTTTATATTTCTTGTATCTGTAGAATATAATAATTTTACAAGTTAAATTTATTTTTTTCATTTTTAGATCATCTGTTGTTTGAGAGTAAGGATAGATCTCTTAAATACCTCTGAAAATTTTAATCAAATATGTATAATTAGGAACAAGCTTTTAATATTAATTATATATATTCTCATGTTTTTTACATAGTGATAGGAAATGATATCAAGTATAGGATTTACATATTACTTGACAGGAAATAATATTAAGTATATTAACAGTGATAATTTCTAGTCTTGTCTACAATGCTTATTAATTTAAGGCAAATGATCAACTGAAATTTTAAAAGAATTTATTATCTTATCTGCATCAATAATATTTTTCATATATAAAGACGTATTATAAGTACATATTGACTGTACTGATTCTGATTTCCATTAAATTTGGGGTAAAATGATCTTAATGGGGGAAGGGAGAAAACATGATTTTGTTTTTTTAAAAATCTGAAGATGATGAATTTAGCTGTTTTTATTAATGGAAGTTGTGAAAAAGGCGGAAAATAATATTGAATCTTCTATGGTTGATTTTTCAATAAACAATATATATTGACTGATTATGTCACTAGTGCCAGAAAGAATGATCATTATTTAATTGTCTGGTAAGATATTTGAATTGGTCAGAACACACATTTTTATAAATCAAGACTTATTTTTGTGGTTAAGAGACAATTTATGATCACCAAGAATTGACATGTAAAATAAAACTACTACTAACATGATTAATCATTATTCATTCGAAAATAAATTTCTATGTGTTATACATTTCTTTTTCTTATCTTGTAATATTCAGACATTTCTACTTTTATTAAGATTCTCTTTTTAGGGGGGGGGGGGTCAAGATTAGGAATAGAATGATTAAATGTTACTGTAATGTGAAGTTGTTAAATAATTATAATTTGTTTGTGATATCCTATAAAATACTTTTTGATTGCAAAAAACGAAAAAAATTACTTTTGGTTACTAGTTGGTAAAATAAATTTTTAGACAATAAGCAATATTTTCTTATAAATATATTCACTTCAAAGCAAGTTGTTTATGCGGTCAAAAGCTTTAATGCATGTTCTCAAATATTCCATGGTCTCTTGACAAATTGGGAAAATGTTGTTGTGGTTATGATGGCAATAATGAAAATTTCTGTAACTGAAACTAGTTAAATAATGAATTAATTTGGATACAAAGGTATTTCCAATCAACCCCTCCAGAAGGTGAGTTTCAATTCCTTATTTTCCTTTTCAGGAGGTATTTTAAAATAAACTTCTATAAAACTCAATTATAATCAACTTAACTGACCTTACTTATTCACTTTTTTTTTTAATTATGAAATAGCCTTTGGACAATACTGGGTGGGGGATGGATAAAAATTTAACAAATCGGTCTAATTAATAACTTTTGGAAGATATTTTTTCTTAATCCTTATGTAATCTAAAACATTTTTCTAAATATTAGTATGAATAATATGGAATGGGAAATTCTTGTTTCATCCTAATTTTCATGTTTCAATCTTTCATGTAAATCATATACATTGTGTATGAGATGATATTGAATTAATCAGTTGTAAAAAAAAAATTATTTTGTGTAAGTGTATGAGTTATCTTCATAGTATGAGAACTGTTTGAAAAGCAAGAATGTAATTATTCAGAACATTTTTATTTGCCAAAGCTTACAATTTATATAATTAGTAAGTCATTGCTTTATTTTCCTATGGTGCCTCTCACTCACCTTTCAAGACACTGCATCATTTTGATGTTTTATTTATCTATTTTTCATTTTAATTGTTAAGGATGCCTACAAAATGGTAAAAAGCAGTCGATTCAATTTTCAAAGAAATTCAACTGAAAATAATATAATTTATTAAACAATAATGTATTTTTCAGAATAATAAACAACTCCTTGTATTAGGTGAATAATTATGAATGGAATTACTTTTAAAGATAAAGGTTAAAAAAAGTGAATGGCAGTACATTTCATTTTTTGCAAGATTTTATATTAGCGAAGTCATTGTAAATAAATTGAACTCAAATCAATTTTAGCATTAAAATGATAAATAGTAGGGAATAACAAATCTAGCTATTTTATCAACAAAGCATTTATTTCTTTTAGATATTTTTATTTCCAAACATATCTTTCATTTCCTTTTTCAAACTCATTAAGTAAGAAGAAAAGGACATCCTTTTTTGAGAAATCTGTTATTTCATCACAACTATTATTTTAGGAATTATATAGTAATTTTTATTACACAGTATTACTTGTTTTTAACTTGATAATTCTAAATACATTTTCAGCATTTGTGAGGAGTGAAGCCCCAAATGAATTCCCTGGTGTCTCTGTCAAATATGTACGAGGGGCTGATCCAGTCATAAAACTGTTGGATGGGGATGGCAACACACAGGAAGAGCTCAGCATTCAAAAGTGGGACACAGACACCATTATTGAATTTCTCAGAGAGCATATGGAATAAAAGCTATTTCAATCTATTAACAAAATGAATATTATTTATTAAGCTTTGTATTCAACTGTTTTTAATCAACAAATATACTTGGAATTATGCACAGAGTCAAGCTTTCCTGAAAAGAATTTGGAGCTGCATGCCTGTAAGTCAGATAATTAATGATGATTGTTCAATAAACTGTGTAAGCAGTTTGAACAGTTGGATGTCGATATCTGATGAAAACAGAATGTAAATTTCCAATGCCTTTTTTTTTGTGGAGCACTCTGTAAGTTTTCCAAATATGTTTGTTTGCTTAAAAGATGGAATTTCAATATTTGACTGTTATAATAAATATTTTTTTACACAACCTGTTCTTGTTTATTATATTGATAGTGATATAACATGAAAAATCCACATACTCTAGTGAAACTTAATATTACCAAATCAACTTTTGTAACTTCAAAGTAAAAAATTATAAAAATCTTTGAAATTAAAAATATTTATATGTGAAATTGGATTTTCTCTGCCAATTTGTTTCATATAATAGATCCTACTGAAATATTCATCATTTTATATTTAAAAGTTGATCAATTCTCCATCATTAAAATCCATCACTTGTTGATTGTTTATTGATTTGACCACATCCGCATGTGAATAATATAATTTAAAAATATGACATAATAGTAGAGTTCACTAAAAATATATTCTTATGTCAAATCTAAAAAATGGTATGGCTAAATCTATAAAGGATATGTATGCAAAGTCAAACTAGCTATAAAATATAAGCTATGATATTTAATTTGTTGTTTCGGCTTCAAAAATTTATATTTATAACGAATTTTGATATCAATCACACAGAAGTTCATGGTATAAACTTCTTTTTTTTCCATTACGTTACTAAACTAATTAGAAACTTCGCATTACCTATTTAATGACCGCCATAGTGGCCTGTGATAGGATCACGACTTCTGAACCGAAGTTCCTTAGATTGGGTTTCTTCCATTCAAATCGTATATGCTGGCACTCGTCAAATACGATGTCGGACTGCAAACGCCCTTTTATTGGCGCGGAAATGTAACCAAGAGAGGGCGCCATCCTCATCATCTGAACGAATTTAAATTTATGAAATCCTTACCGAAAAACCCGCAGTGTTTCTTTTAATTTGGTCTTTACGTACAAAAGACAGACATGCGAACGGAGTTTCAAAAAGAAGGAGTATGAAACATCATCAAAACCTTGAAGCTGAATAGTTGATCACTTTTTTATATGTACGCTTTACAAATATTAAAAGTAACTAAGGGGAATGATTTCTCCAAAACTTCCTCTCTTATTCTTTAATAAAGGTATTTTCCTCACTCTCCATAAAATTTGGGATAAGGCAGCGAATAATAGTTTTTAAAAAAACCTTGATCTTTGGCATAAATTTAAAATTTTTGTTCAATTTATCCTATGATCCTTGGCGATGAATTCCAAGCATGTAGTTGTTAATAAAATTCATAAATCGAATAGACACGTTATTTCCCATTTACTGAAATTAAAATTTGATACGGAACCATAACTGCAATTCAAAAAATTACATAAGAAATTCGACATTTAAATCATTGTTTTTGCATGTTTTAAATAGTACAGACCCACAGAAAGCCAAACGCTGGAGGAATTTGATTCTGAATTTAATAAGTCTACAATTGGATATTAAATCAAATTTTATCCAATTAGCACTTTTCCTTTTGTAAATATGCTGATATTTTATCACTACCGGACAGAAAGATTTTCTTTTAGTTGAAATATTTAGTTCATTCGATATTTGTTAGAAATCCAAATTTGGTTTAAATACCATACATAAAATTTTATACTTGTACTAAGCAATTTTGAATTATCCTTGAAATAGATAAGGTAGTATCGTTACAAAAATGTGTTTTTCTAATTGTGGGAAGTCAGAAACGTTGAAATTAATGAAAATCTCGATCCCGAATCAGACGATATTTTCTCTATATTTCGTTTACGAAAATGTAAAAATTATTCAATTTTTGTTTTTCTTTATTGAACATCAGTATTAACCCTTTCATTACCATTACAATAGATCCTTAACTTTTTTAAAAAAATCATTTAATAAGATGAGAACTGATTTACTTTTTACCAAAGTTGTGGTCTTAAGCCAGATCACATCTACGATACACATAATAATTTTTGTATTGTGGGGTTGCTAATAGGGTTGGACTCACAACATTAGGGTTTGCAGCCGAGTAACGTAGCCACTAGACAAAAATAATTACTTGTGTCTGGAGGATGTTGTCTGTCTTACGAAGCTATAACCACATACTTTTCCCACGCGTGAGTCGGTGGTGAGCCAAACGGTGCATTTTGTTCCAAGTGTATGATTATTGGATAGCGTATGTGAGTTGTTGTTATTGGTGGTGGTGGCTGTTGTTTCTAATGCATCTGACGATTTTTGCTGCCGGTACAAGGCACCACAACAGTTATACAAAGGTTGCTTATTCAAGTTCGCGAGTCATCATTTAGTGAAAGATTCAGATAGGATTGACCGAGGATCGAACTCGCAATGTTATTGTTTGTAGCCGAGTAATATGGCCACTAGACAAAAGTAATTACTTGTGTCCGGAGGATGTTATCTGCCTAACAAAGCTTTCGCCACAGTGTTGGTTACGTTACTCGGCTACAATCCAGAACGTACCCAATTCGGTCCTAGCCCAATCCACATCTGCCAAAGTGTTTGAAAGTTTCAAAAATAAAGAAATGTCTGTTTTGTCTATTTTATCTTCGATCTATTTTTACCAATTAGTAAACTCTTTTTCCAATAAAACAAGTAAATAATTTTTGAGGGAATGAAGCTTACGTTTTGTGCCTACTTTAAAGTGTATATTTGTGTTCATATTCAACATACAATAACAACCAGCTTTTTTAAAACAGTCTATTGTATTTTTCCGTTAGCCGGGCACAAGAAAAAAAATTGCCAAATATTGTAGAATTTCGTCAAATTTCTTTGTCGACTTTTCGCTTACGCCCGGCTAAGGGAAAAGTATTTAATATACTTGCCCCTTTCCCCCACGATTAACTTGTGAGAGAGAACTTGTGTAAATGAGAATACTGCCTCAAAAACTTTGATATAATATTAAGCTCTCTATTTCAGTAAAACTTTTTAAAACGATTCATAGAAACCCTTTAAAGTAACAAACTGTCCTAAAAGATCATAAAATATAAAGGGGCATTGATCTTGCTTTGGATGTTTTGTCATTTCTTCTTGATGTCTATATTTTTAATTTCTAGAATAAACTGTTGAAAAGCGATTTTTGATTGTATTTGAATTCATGATCATTATAAATCAAGCTGTCCAAAATTGCGCAGTCCGTAGATAGTTGTTTCATTGCCTAGTTGATATGCCTGTCTATTTCTTCTGAATATCGAATTCGATTGTTGATGGATTCAGATGAAATAAATTAGTGTTTATATTTACTAAAAATTTGAGGATCAGTAAACTGCATGCATACCTGCAGCAAATGAGTAAATTAGGTCATGATTTTTTTTTCAAAATTCCAATAAATAAATATTTAGTTTCAGCAACGCAAAGATAGAAATTAAAAAAATATCTTATTATATAATTAAGTAAAATAAATGTGAAGTCGAGTTTCGAATTTTCTTTGTAAGACATTTTATACAGAAAAAAAAAGTCTTATGCCAGTTCAAACATCGCCAAATGATATTTCTATTATCATTTTTAAATTTTCATTAATTTCAAATTACAAGACACAAATAAATTTCAGACTGACAAATTTTGGCGGAACTAGAGATTAATAAATCGACAACTCTGTTCACTTTATTTGGTTATTTTATTTGTTTTCATTCTTGATTTTGCTTTTCATTGGTACTAATTGAATTTTGTTAATAATATTTCTGGCACAAAATTATTAAAAGTAGCCATAGTTTGGATAAAAATAATTTTCATATAAAAAATAGCTTCAACCTTGACACATTTTTTTCTTTTTCATTTTCCGGATCCATTTTACAAGCCAAAATTACACCAATGACATATGAGTGGGCGTGTTCGAGCATGCGGAGTAAAGGAGGAGTTTCCTTTTTCTAAACACAAACAGACGGTATTGTGAAAATTGTGTTTATGTACCCATCGTCAATGAGACGATTGTCAAAATTTTAAAAGTATAACACTAAATGTCTTCAATTGCTCATTAAAAAAATTTCTGCTTTTATTTTAAGCTCTCTATTATTTGTTTGTGATAAATTATAAATGATTATCTTATTACTTATTTATTATTATGAAAACTCATCTCAATATTGAATATTGTACCTTTAAACTTATTTCGATCGAAACCCGATGATTTTTTGGAATTTATTTGAATCAAACAGAATTTTATTATATATTTGTAACAAATTCAAAGTAAGTTATGATTCACTTTCAAGTGTTTTGTTTAGAATTTGTAAAGTAAAAGTAAACAGTGTAACTTAATTTGTAAACAGATTCTTCTGTTTGTCAGATATGTTAATACTTTTCTTATATCGAAATATTTATTACTTTGACATCATTATCAGGTATATTCCACAGGTGTATTTAAGTTTGCCTTTATTACAAATTGTCATTACGTTTTAGGATATAATGACTTTCCTAATTTCGAAATTAATTTATATCCAAACATAGAGTTAACGTAAGTTTATATCGAACAGATTATCCAAAATTATGATTCATTTGATCTATTTTGAGGTTAGCTTGGGCCTTTGAAAAGAAGAATACATAATTTTTTATTAGAATAAATAGAATGTTTTCATTAAATTATTTTGAGATAGATATTTATATTCTATAAGTTCATAATTATTTTCCCTAATAGTATTACATAAAATATGGTGTGAATACATTTTAAAAGTATGTAACTTTTAAGAATTATACTTGTTTCATTTTAGAATGGTGTATTCATTATTGAAGTGTCTTTATTGTTGCAAAACTCATTGCATTGTTGATTTGTGTAATATTTGTCTTAACATTTTTTATTACTTTAAAATTTCAAGTATGATTGATGAAATATTATTCATATGCTTTTTTTTGAAGCTGGGGAGGGGAAGATGTCATTTTGAATTATTTAAAAAGACATTAAAATAATCTTTTCGTTTCATACATTCTATTTTAATTGTATTTGTTTGTCTTCGTTAATTACTAACTAAATTCCTCTTCCTTACTATAATGAGTGTATTAAAATACAAAACAATTGTATAGTAAAAAATTAAAGTATCATTTGTATTTTGTAAAGATAAGCAGATATATCTTTGCTTTTATCTGGGTGATTATTTTGTAAATTAAATTAAACCAACAAACTTTCTTTGGTGGATTTTGTCATCTCTTTTATAAAAAATTATAAAAGATAAAAAATTATAGGAAGTTTTGTGCTGTTGAACTTTATGATTAATTTTCTATTGTTTGTGAATATAATTACTTTAATTTGAAAACTATGAGCAAATTGGATTAAATTGATAATATCAACTTAGAAATAAACAAAAAAGAAATTAAATATAAAATTTTCATAAAGATTTGAGATAAGTTACCATATAATTGTATCTCTTATTGCTTATTGCTATTTTTTAGTATTTTTAAATGATATAACTCAATTATTCTTTGTATTTTTGAGGGTGTTGAAAATCTTTTTTATTAATCAGGAATTACTACAAATGAAAAATAAAACCTTTAACATCTTACTATCTGTGTTAAAACTTCCAGTTATGCTGATATAAAAATACAAGTGTTAATTACTCTATTTAATTATATATATATATATATATATATATATTATATAATAAAGTACATATAGATAAGTAATTTAATATTTAAAACTTCTAAATATTGTTTCTTAGATTTGCATTCTGAATATGTTGGCATTTTATCAATATATGTATTATAGGAAAATGCCTTGGTTAGAATTATCAAAATGCATAAAAAAATAAATAAATAAAGGATTTGATTACCTATGAAAATTCCGGTGTTACACTAGGAATCATTGGAAATTGTTTACTGTAGTAAAATTTAAAAAAAAGTGTTATGAATTATGTAGTAGATCTTATTTTAAAGTAACTACATTTTACCCAATGATAATTGCTTTACTTATCTAATTTAGCTATCATTTTCAAGGTATGAATAATAATCTTAATACTTACCAGTAGTTTAGCTTTATCAATTGAAAAAGAATCAAGCCGAATAAATCAATCTTGAATAAGAATTTTGTTATTCAAATGTAAAAATAAATTATTCTGAATAATTTACATGTCAACAATTAACTTTATTTCTTTTTCATATGTTTTATATTATTCTTTATGATGCTTTAGATCATTATATTATATTTAACAAAAATATAAAATAGCTTGCTTTAATAAGACATTAATGAAAAAAAAATCATTCTTTCAAAAGGTCAAAATTATTTTAATTATAAGAAAAATGTGTAACCATAACTTTAAGAAAAATCTTTAAAATTGGGATAAGCAATAAAAAAACAATCCCTTGTTTTTTTTAAATTATGGCCCTGAATGTGAACAAATATTTTATTTTCTCATTATATCATATTTTGTATCAAATCCTTTTATAATTGATTTATCAATGTATTTATGAAGTATATAAATCAATGTTATAATCAAATAAGTAACTTTGATATATGGTTATGACATGAAAACTGTAAATCTGATCCTATTACCCAATGGGAAGAGTTCCAAATACATAATAAATACTTTTCAGCATGAGATGAAATTGAAAACAAAATCTGTTGTATAGTATGAAAAATATGTTAGTAAATCGAAGGGGAAACTATTCTGCTGATTATGCTATAATGTAAAAAAAAAAACCCTAACTGCATGAACATTTTAATCGTTATAAATAGATAAAAAAATCTAACTTATTGGATTGGGTTTTTATATGAAATTTCTCTTGTTGATAATTTAAAACTATTTTTTCATATTGACTGTCTATTTAAAATATAACAAAGTAATGAAGAATTAATTAAGAATCTGTACATTTAGAAGTATTGAACAGAAAAATAATATCCTTTTTAGCCTTAAGTAAATAAAAAAAATTATATGAAATATAAATTTAATTAACTTATATGCATTTAAGTATTCTTCTCACTTTTTTAAGTTTAAAAAATAACAGAATTTTTCTTTCTTTCTTTTTATCCAGCTGTTGCCTCAAAAATTGAAAAAGAATGAACTATCCATGGACTTAGATCTTAATTTTCCTTCAAAATGCTGTTGTCAGTTTTTCTGCCTTTAGTGTTTTATTTTGGTGGGCTGCACTTTTCTCTACTTCCCACCAAATGGAAACTAACCTCAACATGAACCTGAGAGCTCTGAAGTACCTGTATGCATTTTTTCTCATGTGTTTGTCTGTAATTCTGTCCTCTGCATTAGATCATGGCCCCAGTCCTCATACATTTAGCTGTGACCGAGAAAGAAAGGTTCTCACAAGCAAATCTGGCACCATATCAAGTGGTAACAAAGAGTATCCAATGGATTCCCATTGCGAATGGCTCATTAGAGGTAAATTATGTTCATTTTTGCTCAAAATCAGTTTTAATTAATTAATTTTTAGAAGAAAATTTTCGTTGAATCTTTTTAGACTGACTCAAAATTTTTTATTTGATCTAAATGCTTATTTATGGAACTGACTTCGCCAGCTGACTTCAGCTAACTTTTTTCTATTGCATGTTCAGTTCTAAATTATGTTGCTTGTTTGTGTTTCTTCATTTTTTTATTACTCTTCAACTGAAAAAAAAAAATTCTTTCAGTTATAAAATTTTATGGCATCTTACAAAACATAATCTATCAAGGAAAAATTCTCATTTCTCATGGCAGTAAGGTATTTCATAAAAATAAATGGCATTCATTTAGATTTTTTTTACATATTGTTTATTTGTTACTGTAATTTAACCCTTTACTGCATGGATTAATAAAGCATTGAAAAAAATTGGTTCTCAATGGAAATAACTTTATTTAATTATCAATAAGACTTATTAAAAGAAAAATAATATAAAAGTTATATATTTATATTTACGGAACCATATATGATCTTGTATGCACTGAGACAAAAACCATTACAGTTGAAAAGCTGAAAAATTATTTGTCAAGAAAGATGAGTCGAATGAATGAAAATACTTTTTTTGTCAAAAAATACTTACATTTTACTCTGTTATTGTTTTTTGAAAATTAATCACTCACACTCCAATTCTGCTTTTTCACCCATTTGCATAAAGTTGAGGTTATTTCAAAATGTCATACAATCACGGACAATTTTTTTACGTTTTATTATTGATGATTATGATGTCATGTCCGCTTTTTAACATGGAAAGAGAGGTGCAGTAGCTTCTGAGGGTATGGAGCCCTGATAATCATCATCAAAGTAGTGTGTATTATTTTATAATACTTAATTTAGAAATGAAATTGAATCAAAACTGCAATACCATATATGGTAAGGGGCTAAATTACTACTGTACTAAATATCCAGTTAGTATTCCAATAACACTTATAACTAAGCTAAAAAGTGTTTGAGTTGTAAATTATTAATTATTTAGGTTCTGAAGTTTTCAAAAACCATTTTTTAACTTTGATATCATTAATGCAGTTTCACAAATTTAATGATAGCATTTTATTTGAAATATTAAAAGTAGAAATATTTATTTTACATAGCGCATTTAAAAAAAAAAAGTTCTAATTACATTATGTTCTTTTTAAAAAGATGTAGCAATAAATATAACTCCATATGTTTGCATAAAATCTGGTTTTTAACTATATTTTTTGTAAAGAATTTTAAAGCTTGACTTTATTTGAAATGTGATTATTTTATGTTATTTTTTTCGGTCATTTTCCCCTCATTTCTAGTATATTAGTTTTAAAAATTGAAAAAAAGTTAATTATTATATTGTCAAAATTTTTATTATTAGTTAGCCAAACATTCTTTAAATAGGATGGTGTATATAGATTGCTGAATTTTTTTTATTTACTTTCTTTGTTATAGCTTCAGATGAAAAATCTTTCATTACACTTACTTTTAAGAAAATGGACACTGAATGCTCTTATGACCATGTTTTTATTTATAATGGTGATTCATATACAAGTCCTCTGCTTGGAAGTTTCAGTGGCAATACCACTCCACCATCTGTTACCAGCACTCAAGGAGCTGTAAGTTATTTCAAACTTGAAATTAAAATTCTTTTTTAACACTTGCTGCCTTTTGATGGCACCACTGTTTTTTTCATTTAGGTTGAAAGCTGGGAACTCTTTTCCAATTTACACGTCTTTAAATGCATTAAAATGAATTACTCTATCCATTGAAGAAAAATTGAGTTAACAGTTGATTTATCTTGGTATTATTTTTATTCAATCACTGAAGAAAATATGTCTTAAGTTTTATCAAAATTACTGTAATTTCTTGGAAATGAAGTTGAAAAAATATATACATTTGAATTTTACGTATGTAGATTAAATAATGTTTTTAAAATTCATCTTCCAATTACTGGTAAATAATAATAATTTTTTTGTTGCTAAAACAGAATTGACAAAGTTTATTTTATCTGAAAAAAATAATCATTAGTGGGAGAAATCCAACAAACAATCCTCACGTAAGGTATTGATTATGTTTCATTTCAATTTTATATATTTTATTATCAATGGCATTTTTTTTTTTGGTAGTAAACTTATGAGTGATATTTTTTGAATATTTTTATTCTCAGTTTCTATGACCATTCCTTTACTTCTATGAACTATTAATTTCTAATTAAATTCATTCATGGATTAATTTCTATTTTTAAGGCTAACATTAAAAAAGGGTTATTCTAATTTTTTTTGTAAATTTTAAATTTAAAGAGAAGGTTTTTTTAAAATTATTAATGTCTGCTCATAATTCGAAATAGCTTTAGTTGTTTCAAATAATCTTAGTATAATTTTAAAGCAATATATTGAAACGATTGATTGATTGATGTAGTTTCAATTTTGGGGACTTATAGCTGCTATGGCCTTTGCCCCCCTAGTATCTAATGACCTGAAGATCCTGAGTAAAGGCACAGAAAAGGCTCGATCTCAAGGATTCGACAGTAGAGATTTGCATTATCCGGCATTTAGTTGATTGAGAGTCTAATGTTGGACAAAAAAGGAAAAGATGCAAGTGTTTAGAAATATTTTCTTTGAGGGGAGAAATTTCCTACAGAACTGCTGCCAAGACTATGTCTTCCAAAAAGTATCAAACATCCTAGACAAATCTTATTAAAATAAAAACAAGATAGTTAGAAAGAATTGAAAGGTGAGAACTCAAAAAATGTCAATGTCTGTATTTAGTATACATCAAGACATGTAAGCATTTGAAGAAAAATATGTAAATGGGTCTTTGCAGAGCATATTGAAGAACGAAAAATATTAAAAGATGAAAAAATTTGATAATTCAGAGCAAGCTTTCGGCTTAAGACTCCTCTATGATTATTGTATTTGCTGCACAGATTGCATGTGGTACAAAGGATTTTCATGAAGACCAAATCTGTTTAGACGCGCTGGCGTTATGATTGTTCGCATTAGAATGCGAGCAATTACTATGTCTTCTCTTTTGTTTTTTAGCCACGTTATGAACGTTTGAATTGTTGGAATGTCCCCAAGTTCTTCTTGATTTTTGCTGTTTTGAGAATTTATATTGAGTCCCAGCAGAGAATTCTTTTTCATTTGGGTGACTATATCTTCCGTTGCAACCCATTCAATCTTAGAATCCAATTCGGTGACATTTTTGGTTAACAAGTCTACTCTTTCATTCCACGTCATTCTGTAATGATCTGGGGTCCACTCTAAATACGAGTTTTTGATAAATTCGTGTCGAATGTAAATCTTATGTGCAAGCTGAAGAATTATTCTTGGTGATCTGATATATAAGTTATTAAGACCTTGAAGTACAGAAAGACTATCTGTTAGGACTAGTATGTTGTTTTCAGTACCAACAAGATCATCCAGAGCCTGACAAATGGGCAGAGCTTCCGCCGTAAAAATGGTATTGATATGGTGAGCCTGGTACGAGAATGAATCGCTCTTTGTTACTCCGGCGAAGGAGGTAATTTACCGTGATTTCGAAGAATCCGTAGCTATAATTAAAAAAAAGTCTTTGAAGGTGGTATTTAAAGTATCTTCAAAAAGCGATCTAATTAAGTTATTGGGTAAATTTTTGTTTTGAAAATCAAAAGAATGGAGATGAATGTCACGGATTTCCTTCGTTAGGAAACTTAGGTCAAACTGAATTTGAATAATAAGCTCCGATTTAATGCTTAAATTAGAAAGAGTTTCTTGAAGAGAATAAGAGTCTGCTTCCGTTAAATGAATTTGCCGATTCTCTTGAGAATGCGATAGGGCGGAATAACAACCATATGCTAAATGTTAAAACTGATTAGAAAGTTTTTTTTATTTTATCCGGGAGGAATTCTTGTCCCGATATCTTTAACAGGGCCCGACTTAGCCTAGTTGGGGCCCGGGGCAAAAATTTCTTTGATGCCTCCTCTGTTTCACTACTTTAGTAAAGAACATTCATTAAAGAAGAAAACAAAAGGACATTTATATTCGATTTAGGAGCCGTCACTTATGTTGGGACCCGAGGCAACTGCCCGTATGATCTTGCCTTAGTCAGGCCCTGATCTTTAACAAAATTATTTTTGGGGTCCAGATTAGCAATCCCAGTGAAATTCTAAGAGATATTGCTTGAATTGTGTCTGTTATTTTTAAATGTGATTGGACAAGTTTATTGAAGACTGAACAGAAGTAGATCAATAAACTGCTGATGCTGTTGTCGGCAATCTCGACAAGTGGTTTTGTTCTTGGACCATTATTTTCAAAAGCAATGGATTTCAACGCATTAATTTTTCGAAGCGTCTTCATTCTGAGATTTCGGATATTTATATTATTTTGCCCTTTTTTTTTTTTTTTTTTTTGGAGAAAAAGAATCTCAAGTATTTTATGTGTGGTTTCCAAGGGAGATTAAAACCGCCTTACGAGATATTAAGAAATATAGACAATTTTTTTTTCTTGAAATATCAGAGATTGTACATTTTTCTGGGGATATAGAAAGTTCCAATAAGACACCACTTGTTCACATCATCCATTGTATTTTGAAGTTTCCTTATAATTTTGTCTAGAGAACTATTTGAACATTAGATAAATATATCCTCTGCAAAGGTCGAGCCTTTTACACCTTCGTTTCAAGTTTCGTGAAAATCAAACATAAAAACAGCATAAAGAATCGGGGATAAAATACTACCCTGTGCCAAGCCTTTTTAGATGGGTCTCTTGTCTGAAAGTTGATTTCTCCAGCGAATTTGAATTTTTCGGTCTGCAATGTCTCCTGAAATTCCTACTTGGAGACAGTTTAAAATAAGACCATCAATATATACCGAATCATAAGCACTCTTAATATCAAAATTAATGCCAACAAAGAAATTTCTTTTTGTGTAGGATTCCATAATATCCCGTTGTATATTATAAAGGGTCAATTTGTTGTATGAAAGTGGCAAGAATCCATAAATCTCTGGGGGTATTTTTTAAAGACTAGAAGGAAATGTTTTAAACGATGTGTTAAAATTCTTTCGAATATTTTTGCCCAAACTGAGGTTAGTGCTATTGGTCTGTATAATTCTTTTCTTGATTCCTGATCTGGGGATTGGAACAATTAGCGAGTGTCTCCATTCTTCAGGGATTTTAGCTGTGGAAAAGGTTTTTTTAAATATTCTATTAGTTTCCCAATTTGAGCTTTTGTTAGATTCTTAAACTATTTTGCATGAATGCTGTCCGCACCGGGAGAACTGTTTTTTGTTTTACGTATTGCTCTCTCAGCTTCTTGAATACAGATTAGGTTATTGAGAAAGAATGGGATTCTTCATTTAGATATAATGGAATAGTTTCATGGTATGTTCTATGTGAAAAATATTTGAGAAAGAGTTAAAGAGTTTACCTTGCTGAACAGAATTCGAAATATATCGGTTATTTTGGAGAATTATATTGGAAATATCGACCTCCTGTTTCGAGTGGCTACTGATTTTTCGAAGCCTGGTGTAAAACATACGAGGATTACGAGAGACACTACAAATAGAATTTCAATAGTTACCACTAGCGATATTCATACTCCTTCGGAGTTTAGATGTAAATTTGTTGTGTATAATTCAATCTGAAATTGAAATCTGTCTTTGCGCTTTCGTTTTAATTTTTTTTTAAGAAATGAAAATTATGACAGGCAATGTTCCACTAAGGTGGGAAAGAATTGTTATTTAAAGTAGTGTATTTGGTATTAATTTTGATTTCTTCAGAAACCATAGACATAACTTAAGATAAGATATTATTTCGAAAAATTGATTTGAGCAGAATTTTCCATAATTCTTTTCCAGTTAATAGATTTGATGTTGTGAGGAATCTGTTCTAGGTTTGCCAATGATGTTACAATTGGATTGTGATTTATTTCGAATGTCGAATCTATAACTTGACACGAAATTTGATTATATATATATATATATATATATATATATATAATCAAAT
>JAOUZG010038029.1:5987768-6048825 GCA_026289955.1 Argiope argentata | reverse complement strand
CTTATTTCACAAGCATCCCCTGACCACAGAGTACTTATATTGCTTTCTAATATTTTGTTCAATTTCATTTGCAGATGCTGATCCTTCTATACAGTGACACTAATTATGTAAGAGGTGGATTTGAAGCTACTTACAGTGTCACTGATTGCCCTTTGAATTGTAGTTACAGAGGATTGTGCCAAAACCACGAGTGTATTTGCGATACTCTGTGGTCAGGGGATGCTTGTGAAATAAGCTTGTGTCCTTCTGACTGTGGTATAAATGAAAATAAAGGCGAATGCAACTTAAATAGCTCTGAGCCTGCTCGATGCAAGTGCCATCCTGGCTACTCGGGCATGGACTGTAGTCTTCCAGACTCTAACAAAAATGGAGGCAATTCTTGGTATTTGATATCTACTAGTGGCATCACTGCTAGAGCTAGTCATACAGGGACATACGTGCAACATACAGATAGTTTTTATGTTTTTGGTGGATACACATTTAAAAAGGTGTTAGGTGACACACTAGTCTTTTCTTTTAGAGAAAATCGTTGGACAAATATAATAACCAAATTATCACCCAGTCCACGCCATGGCCATGCAGCAATTTGTTACCATGATAATATCATCCTTTTTGGTGGAGAATTGGAAAATGGTACTCTTTCAAATGAATTGTGGTTCTTCAATGTGTCCAGCCTTCAGTGGAATCTTATGGTACCCAAGAATCATTTCATACCACCACCACTTACCAAACATTCAGTCACTCTGGTTGATTTTTATTGGCTTTACATTATTGGAGGCAGTCTTTCAGATGGTACATTTTCATCCAAAATGTACCGCATCAATATACGAGATATGAATGGCTGGGAAATAGTAGATTCATTTGGTGGAAAGGAAAGTACTTTACGGTTAGTGGGTCACAGTGCTGTCTACCATCAACAAACAAAAACAATTTTTGTTTTTGGTGGCATCACTGCTGAATATTCTCATGTCAGCAAACTAACTAATCATCTCTATGCATTTCATGTGGAAAAGAAATATTGGATCAAAATTAAATATGAAAGAAATCATTTTACACCTTTAGAAAGAGCTTTCCATACTGCAGCCATTGTAGGTGATTATATGATAATCTATGGTGGATATACCCATAAGCATGTGGAAGAAGAAATTTGTTATGACAATGAAACACACCTCTATCATTTGAGGTGTCACAAATGGATTGACATTTCCAATTTAAGGAAAGATTTTGTTGGTAAGTATTTATTAAAACTTGATAGATTTTTATAGTGCAATCAAAATAATGCTTCTTATGAGGGACATGCTTAACATTTTAAATCTTTGAATAAAAGAGTGATTCAAATATAGTTGAATTATGTCATTTATTCAATTTTTCATTTGATAATTTATTTATTTTTATTTCATAAATATATTAATTTCTTAATATAATGTTTCTCTCCCCATGTTCTTGGATATATTTATTGTGATGTACAAATAGTCTGTGTTTCTAATTGTAGACAATTGTCATTCTGATTTATATCAAGCCTTTGAAATTTGCTGCTCTTTTATCCTTGGATTACATGTTATTCAGCTCTATCAATTTGACTTTTTTCTCTGGTTTTTGAGAACTCATTAAAACAAAAATTCGAACTAATTATCTATTTTTGCTTTTGATGAAATACTTCTTCATTCTTATAAATGTTTTATGACTTCCATAAATAGAAATTAAACCACTTTTAAGTATAGTATGTTTTGATGAATTTTAGTAAAGAGTGATATTTGAGTTTCTTTTTTTTCTGTTTGTTGGATTCATGATTATCCTAAATTATACATTTGATATTATCCATTTTTTTCACAAAATTTTTCAATAAATCCATTAATTTGAAAATGAGGTTTATATTTAAAGTTATAAAATCAGCACTACAAAATAGATCTATTTAATTTCTTTTAAATAATTCAATGCTATTATTTTACCTTAAAAGGTTCCAACAATCCTATAAGTCATGGCGTTTTCTCTCATGCTATGGGTGTGCGGAGAGGACATACTCTTGTGATATTTGGAGGATACAGTGGCTTGATGCGATCTCAATTACTTGCCTATGTCCTTCCATCTGCTGTTCTCAGTGATCAACTCTTGCTTAGTACCTGCTCGAGGTGAGTACACTAGCTTTTATATTAGATCCACTTAAGAAAAAATTTTTTAAATATTTTTTGATCAAATATGTTTAGCATGCAAAACAAAATTTATTTATTTATTTTATTTTATTTTGGCATAAGAAAACATGAAGAATTTATATAATTATTCTGCCTTATAACAATTATATAAACTGCTGAAGAATAAATTATAAGTTTTATTTAAAAAATAAATTTATTTAAAGTTTTTAACTGGAAAGAAATTTAATGACAAGCAAATTGGTTGCAAAGTATAGTAATCTGATCCTACCTTTCAAATTCAGGTTTTTCTTTGCTTTCACCATGTTTGGTACAAGATATGGGAAAAAAATGTCAGTGGCTGTTAAAAAAATTTCAATATTGTGAAAGATAATGTTCTTGAAAACCTGAAAATAATAGATAGCATTTCTTGTACCAAAAATTGTAATTGTGTAATTTTTTTTATATATAAAGATTTGATACCAATATCAGCAAAGTTACTGCACAATTCTTTTGGCTCATAACGGTTAAAAAATCTTGCTAATTAGAAGGGAAAAAACTTAGAAAAAAAGCCATTAAAAGAGAAATATATAATATGTGGTTTGGTTTATAAACTCATTTATAGATTCTTGATTAAGTATCTTCCCAATTATGTACTTGCTGGATGTATGAGTTGTTGAAATCCAAGGAGAGATTTTAATAATTTGTCTTACAATTCAGTAAAATTTGAAGATTTTGAATGATGCATGAATTTTGAATTGATTTGGTGAATTTTTATCAAAATATTTAGGAGACTGTATACTCTTTTTTATCTAGACCATAGCTGAAAAGAGATTTTCCTTAAATTGGAATTTGAGTAGAAAATCTTTGAATCATGAAAAAAAACTTTAATTATATGAAGGGAAAAAATGTTGGAAGCATGGATGAACAAAAATTGTGATCTCAGCATAATAAAAATAATAAAAAAAGAAAATGATTAAACCAATAATAATAATGATAATAATTAAAATCTAAAACGTTGAAAATTGAAGAGAATTTTTCTGTGTTGTTGAAATTTGACAACAAATTAATGGAAAAGGCATGGAAGAATAGAAATTTTTAATGTGTAACAAAATCAAGCAGCATTTTAAAAGTGTAGGCAATAAAGAGCAAGTTAAATTGTAAATTTATAATATTCTAATTAGCAATTCATTTGATTAATATAAACTAAGATTTGTTGATTTGTAGTTATTTCTTGCATTTTTTTTTTTTCTTATTCTCTCTGACACTGATTCAATATAAAACTTAGGGATTTTGTGGGATTAACATTTTTTTAAATAAATTTTATCTCAGCTTAAAATGTTATTGTGTTTATAAAGTGAGCAAACTGTAGTAGTTTTTATAAATTTAAAATCCAGTAGTAGTAGTATTATAGTGGCTTATGGTTTGGATACTTGCATTGTGATTTTGAAATCCACTATTATAGAGTACTAGATGAGTGCTACAGATATTTTTAGCATTCTTCAATTTGTCATATAAAAGTAGAAGTAGTAAGGAGGAAAATAATGATACATTTGAATAATGTACATTGTAATAGTCAAATATTTATTTTTAGTTTATCATTTGTAGCTTTATGTCTGAAATATGTAATTTTATGGCTCTTGAATTTTTTAGAAAAGGCAATTTTTGAAAAGTCCTTGAATACATTTTTTTCTCCATAAGAGTTGGAGTCCTTTATAAGTTAACATTGTGACAGGATGCTTTATTTAATTAAATGTAAATTTTAGGAATTATTTATATCTGTTTCTTCATTAGGACAGAATATACTTTGTAAAGTATATGCTAGGAAAATTTAAATTTATTTTTTCTATACTTCATATTGTGAAGAAAATTATTTGAAAATAATTAAGTCAATCCAAGCATATATAATTTTTTGTTAACATACTGTAAAACTCAAAACTTTTATTCGATGAATTTGTAGTCCAGTTTAAAGGAAAGTGCAAATTCAGGACTTAATAATCTACCTATACCATTTAGAAAGTGTATGCTCCATTTTATGAATTTTAACATAGCAAGAGCCTTTCACTTGGCATGTCTTTATTTTTCAGTCACTAATTTTAATATCTGTGTTTTACACATCCTATTTGTTTTGTTATATTTAGGCACAGTTCTCAGGAAAGCTGTTTATCTAACTTGGCATGTGGATGGTGTTTAGATAGTAATACTTGTGTTGAAAGAAAAAGCAACAAGGTATGAAGCTTCCTTAAACAAAGTTTTACCTTCTGTTATTTATGTAATTCTATAAATAACAAGGTTGACGGTTCAATTTTTTATAAAAGCTTTTTATCGCCTTAACAAATAAAATCATACATGCAAATGATGAGTAATAATTTCTTATTGTTAACTTAGATAACTGCTTGGTTTGAAATGAATATTAGCTATGATTTCATTTAAATTGTTTTGATATAAATTCATATGTATGGTATACTGTCAAGTTTCGAGATCTTAAGCTTATATTAATTTTATTGCTGTGCATATACTCTGTTCATTGTGTGCTCGAACTATTTTAAAAGAGATTAACCCCCAAAAAATATAAATATTGTTTTGTTTGATTCTTCTATCTTCAGGCTTTCATCGTATTGTATTTTACTTTGTTATTCGTATTGTAAACTAGACAGGTATTAAATAGAATTCTTCTTTAGCTTTAACAATGGACGGAAGTCTTGTCATTAAATTTTTGAGGAAAAAAAGAAGACAGTTTGAATTTTAGTGTGACAATGTAATCTGTTACTGAAAGTTAGGGTTAAAGACAATTTTTAAAAAATCTGCATGACTTTTAAATTGGTATTATTAAAAAAGGGGGGATTTTAATTTTGAAATACTGCAAAATATTTTTACAAGAACAAAAATATTTTTCGAATTTATTATGACAAAAACCAAAGTTCAACTTAATTTTTTAATTGATTAAAATTTTTAAAATGTCACTTTAAGGTGAGTATCTTCATCCTCCAAACTGTAGGTTAGATAGTCTGTCCTGTGGAGTGCAATTGCTCAGACAAACAGACACACATACAAATTCATCTTTATATTTAGTAGAGATTACATGATTGAAACTGATTTTTTTTTCATAAACAATTAGTGGCTTATTTGTATGTCATCAACATACTTGCTAAAATAATAAAAAAAATGATGAAATAAAAATATAATATATAAATTATTAGGCATTTTTTGTTATTGTTAATTTAACTGAATCAGGAGAAATAATGAGATTGCAATAAATTATATTAAGTGTTAATATATTTCAGTATCAAAAATTATACATGCAAAGAAATTATTACATAAACATATACACTGAAGTGCCAAAAAAAACTGGTGCATCTATCTAATATCATGTAGAGCCCCCAAGAGTACACAGATGTGCCGCAACACAGAGTGGCATGGATTCAACTAATTTGTGAAGATTTTCTGTAGACAGTTCACACCATGAGGTAGTCCACAAGGCCATGGGAGTGAGAGATGGTGAAGATCTCCTAAGGACAGCACAGTGCAAAACATTCCAGATATGACCACTAATATTCATGTCAGGAGAATTAGGTAGCCAAAAGAAGGAAAGAAATTCAGAAGAATGCTCCTAAGCCATTTAGTAGCTGCTGTAGACAAACATTGTAATAGTCTGTGGGGCAGCACATTATCCTGTTGAAATCATCCACATAGATGCATGTAGAGGGTCAGAAAGAATGTTAAAGCCCCACTGATCTGTCATGGTTGAGTACACACATCAATGGTCCCATTTTATATCACCTGCACATGTGCTTTACCCTCACAGAGCCTCCATCAGCTTGAACAGTTCCTTGTAAACATAAGAAATCCATAGATTCAAGGAATTTTCTCCATACCCATATCCAGCCAGCCATCTATTACACTTGGAAACATGACTCATCAGACCAGATAACATCTTCCCAATCATTAAGAGTCCATTGGTGACTTTGGTGAGTCCAAGTGAGGTGCAGGGCTTTGTGTTGCTATGTCACCAATGGTGCATGAGATGGTTTGAAGCTGTGAAAGCCCATATCAATTAGATTACGTTGCATAGTGTGTATACTGACGCTTAGGACTTTTCAAGCTGGGCTGCTGTTGAGTATTTGAAGTTTTATTGGAAAACTAGTATTTATGGTCCTAGAAATGGGCAGGCATGGAAATTCAAATTTCATCTCAACTTAGGAAATGCTGTGCTCCTTCTCTCGTGCACCGTCGATTAATCATCTCTAAAAATCGCTATACTAATAGCAAGAATCGATGTAATAGCCTTCTCAGACACTTATTGTCATCTATATGTTCTGTCGACCGCATTGCATTAAAGCTGATTTTTCGAACACCTCCATCATTTGCCTATGAATCTGCTATACCAGTTTTTCTGGCTCTTCTTATTGTTTAAATCCTAATTAATCTCCTTTTTTTATTTCGCCCATACTACCTTCAGTCTAAAATGCTCTCTTATTTCTGATCAAATTCCCACTTTTTATTTAGTTGATTCTACATGCATTTATTAAATGAATTCTGTACTTAAAAGTTATTTAATTCATTAACTTATTTCTAAATTGTGTTCCTTAACATGCTACAAACAAAATGTGATTAAAATATTTTCATTATTATCTATATATATTTTTTATTTTTTTACTTTTAAAGCAGGCATGTAAAAAGTTTTCAAGTGACACCTGTCCAGGCTTATGTTCTGCCCTGAGTGATTGCTTCTCATGCCTCATTTGGGGTCAATCATTTGTCGAGAACCTCATTAGTGATAGGCAGGATCCATTCCCCCCATTCTCCTGCACATGGTGTATTCAGGATGAAAAGTGTCACTCCCTTGATGGTAAGTCTTCAGTGGTATACTTCACCTAGTAATATTTCAGTTATTACTTTTTAACATTTTGCATTAAAGTTTATTTTCAGGGGGAAAAAATAGAGGAATATATTGCATTACTTAAATTTGTAGATTTCTGTATGATTAATTTGCATTCAAATGTAGTTAGTTTAAATATACCTTAATTTTAAAAAATTAATTTTTTTAATTAAGGTATATTTAAACTAAAAACGATTAATTTTTTTAAATTTGCTTTTCAAATTAAAAAATATTTTTTTCATGTTTTAATAATTGATGGTTTTCTTGTTGGGGAAATGAGTCGCTTCTGTTAAGTTGATCAACCTTATTATTTGAGATATAAAAATACAACTTGAAGAACATAACAGCCGAAGTAGTGAGAATTTCAGTTCAAAATTTTAAGTGGGCATATATATTGAACAGAAAAGTTATCAAATCAGTCTTTGTACATTTTTTTTTTGGTTCTTAGTAACAGATATGTTTTTCATTGATATGTCAATATTTGATTACCTATCTTTTGACTGATTAGTTTATCAACGTTTGAAAGCTTGTCTTTTGACTGTCCAATTTATATTAACATCTGAAGTTCCATCTTTTTGTTGTTCATTTTTTATTCATGTTTAAATGCTCAATTTTTGATTGTTGAATTTTATAATCTTGAATCCTAATTTTTAGTATTGTCTTCAGAGGCGGATTTCCAAACAGGCGCATGAGGCGCGCGCCACGGGCCTCATAAATTAAGGGGCCTCAAAATTTAGTTATAAAATAGTAATAAATTAAATTTCGAAAACGAGGATATTTATTTAATAAAACCTTTCATTTTTACGCTCTTTTCTTACCACTCCCGGTTCATCTATCTGAATCAAAGAAACATCCAATATTAGTACCCTTAAAAAACCAACTATTCTGAGAATAAGAGTAAAAAGTCTAGGAGGGGGGGATAGACATTTTACATCTTTTATCTTGTACGAAACTAAAGAGATAGATAGCATATTAGACCCTCCTGCACACTCAGACCCTATGATATACATGAATGGATCTTGAGGCAATGAAAGTGTTTGTATAATAGGACATAGGACACCTTTTAGTTGAGAGACCTTGATTAGAAGATCTTTGCTCAAGGAGGTTAGTTTCTCCAAAACATCCTGTTAGCGATTTAGTGTGTTTCACGTTTGAAAAATATTAACTTTGATTTGTGTTGTGGACAGGAATTCATATCTGTTTTTGGCCTTTGAACAATGTGGTAAGCACATAATTTTTTATTACATTTTCGTTTCTATTTTCATATTTTTGAAATACTGTAATCGTGGCTTTATATTTTTTGCCACATTTGAAGCTTAAAAACAGGGCTCATTTACAATACGAATCGTTAGGCATTGCCACTGCTCAAAAAGATAAAATAAACTGTTTACTTTCTCTTCTTAACTGGAGGGGGCAATTTTTCAACTCGGAAAAATCGTCAAAAGTCTAGCTAATATTTTTTCATGCCACTAATTTTTTTTTAATGTTTTCACCATGCTACAGAAAAGAGAGTTTAAATCGGGAGCAAATCGCAAAAAGAAAAAAAAATGCCAAACGACATAAAAATTTACTCTATAAATGTATTATAACATTTGAAAAACGAGCTAAAATGGAAAATGAGACATAAAGAGCAGTTGAGCAACTTGATACAGCAGGTGCACTTAAAAGAATCTATGAGCAGATTGAAATTGAATATTTACATGAAAAAACGGTGAGCAAGCTGAAGTAGAATATGAATTCTAACAAATTAATGAGCGAGTTGAACAAGAATGCGTATTTGAAAAGATAAATGAGAGTACTGAAACAAAATGTGCAGAAGAAAAAATCACTGAACAAGCTGAAGTTGAAAAGGAATTCGAAGAAATTGACGAGAGAAATGGAATTGAATGTAAACCTAAAAAGACAGACGAACAAATTAAAACAGAACAAGCACAAGAAAAAGCTGATGAGTGAGCCGAAGCAAAATGCGAAATCGAAGAAATTTATGAGTGATCTGAGAATGGAACAGAAGAATCAACAATTTGTAATTTTAAAAAACAAAATAAAATATCAGCTGATTTTGATAATGTTTAAAACAAAACCAAAATATTTTTATTCTCAAAAGAGACTAACATCTCTATTCTATAATTGATTTAGTGTATAAGGAAATTTTAGGCATGTATCTCTGAAAAATATTGTGTAACTATGGCACAAAATAGCACCTATTTTTTTAAGAACAGCCTTAACGCACCCTGGATCGCATCATCCTTTTAAATACTGCCAAGTAGAATGAAAAAATTGATTTTAATTTTCAATTTTATGTACCTAGGTTCCCCGCTCCCGTTCTTTTTTTAACACAAAAAATCGGATACAGAGCTTAACAGAGTGAAATATATAGAGAGAGTGCATACTATAAATATAACTGGAGGGGAGGGGGTATCTCAAATTGAATAGCGCCTCGGGCCTCAGAAACTCCAAATCCGCCACTGATTGTCTTGCTTCAGTGGGTGTGAATGATGGATATGTTGATTTATTGTGTGGTGTTTCAATAAATTCAACCGTTGCTGATTATGTAATTTTTATTATTTTTCTTGAAATCCCCAATAATTTATCACATAATTCAAAAACTTATTGTTGCTCAAAGTTGTTGATCAAAGAAATGTTCATTATTAGATTTTTTTTTGAAGTGAATATCTGCTCTATACAATGTCTTTTTTGTACTTATCTTCACCCTGTCTTCACTCCTACTTTTATTTATGAGTTGCAGTATCTTCACAGAATCTTAACTTTAAAAGTGAGAGACATTTAAGCCCCCTTTTTTTGAAGATTTGTCATATATGCTTGATCAAAGTTAAATCTGAAATTTTTCCAAAGATAGCCTCATTTTAGTAGGGAATAAAGTTCCATACAAATTGAAGCTGAATATGAAATATTGAAGCCAGTAATGTCCTCACCATTGAATTTCAGGTGAAAATAAAGTTTTCTGCCCAAAATTAGCACTCCTTGAGTTTCTAATTGAGACATTAACTAAACTAAAGCAAAAATCTGTGTTTGTGTGAAGTAACTTCTTTGCTGGCTCTCAAGTTCATAGATAACTAATAAAATATTAACGTTCTTATGAAATTGGGGGCCTCGATGACTCAGTGGTAAGATCTCGGATTCAGAACCAGGGAGTTTCAAGTTTTTGAGACCCAATTCTACAAATTATATCCCTTGTGGTCAAACGTCCTCCCACTGGTGTGAAAATTAAGAGGAGGTACTATCTCAAGTGTCATCCTCGTCATTAGATTGTGGTTGAAAATTAAGAGGTTTGTCCAAAAATAGCCCTAATATTGCTTTAAAACTGGATGCTAATATAACTAAACTAAACTTGTGAAATTAATGCTATTTCTTTTTGATAACTTGAATACTGATTGATAGAATTTATTTCTTTTTAGATCCCTCTTCCAATTGTTCTTCCAGTGTTAATGTGACCGCTAAAAATGGCATAGGATGGTGGGGACCTGGAGGAATGGATGCACAGATGCTTGAAGACTGCTATCTTAAGGATTCACCCCCTGGCCTTATTTCTGTCAAATACCGCAGCCCTGTCAACCTTTCACAACCAGATGATGTGAATATTTTTCTCATTAAAATTTATACTGTAATATATATGCTGTAACGTTATTTGTATTATTGGTGTATAGATTGTTTGTATTATTTGTATTATTGGTCTCTTATTAGTTGTTGCCTAAAATATCTGGATAAAAGGCATTTATGTGGCCAATGTTTGACTTAAGCAAGGAAAGATTTGAAATCCCACTCTAAAGTTTGCCTACATATAAATAGAGTTTATAAGTTCATAGTGGTGTTTTTAAGATACTAGAATCTCAGATAATTAATATCTCTTTTTTCTTATCTTAATAAATCATCTAATGTACCTACTGATTGAGATTTCTATTTAGAAGGAAAAAAAAACTGCCATCCTTTGATACCAAGAAGTTAAAGTTACATACGTCAAAAAATTTCATTGACCAAAGAAAAGTTTGTAGGTGAATTCACTATATAGAGTCTTTTGGAGAAAAAAATTTGATTAACTGTTTTGATAGGTGGTTAAAACCTATTTTAAATAAATTGCCCTTTAATCAAAATTAAATTCAGTTCTTTTAAAGATAATGTTTATGTCATAAAAAGTAAGGTAATTGTGATTGATATGGCATTGTTATTTCAAACTTTAATTAAAATGCTTTAGGGAGTAGTTGAGGGGAAAAAAATGTAAAACATTGTTATAAAACATATACCTCTTTAAGCTTTTAAAGGAATAAAAAGCAAGCACTGTAACTATTGCTCTTATTTCTATTCAGTCAAATTTAGGAAATATTATCAGATGCAATTGTCTTATACATCATATTTCTTTAATTCAATAACTGCATGAAAAGAAGATAAAAAAATGTCATATCAAAATAAGAATATCAACTCTAGAAAGGAAGAACTTGGATTTTTTTTTTACGCTGAGGGAAAAATTGTTAAACTAATTCATATTGTTATTGTTATTGAGTTTTATTGTGAGATATTTTAACTTTATTTTTCAAAATAACTTATCCTATTTTTGGTTAAAATACAAAATACTGTTGCAATCAACATATTATACATCCATAGACTTTTTTTGTTGCTAGTGTTTTATTCTTGGAATTCTTTTTTAATATTTATTTCTTGGATAATAAAAGAGGATAAGGAATTTTGTGTTTCTTCAAATTTATTCAATTTAGTTCTTGCTTAGCATATAAGAATGAGTTTTCATTTGTACCTTTTCAGGTTACATATCTTCGTCAAGCATCTGAAGACATTCTGTTCCGTTCTGAAATTCAAAGGTATGATGCTAATGGACTGGAAGAAAACATTGTGAAATTTCTGGGCTTCCTTCATCCACTTGATGCCAAACCACTCTCTAAACGGATACCTCAACTCCGACTCTCCATTTGCTCTGCTGGTTCCAATGCAGTTTTGAAGCTGAGCAATGATTCAACTGCAAACCATCTGGTAAGCTCAAAATTATTCTGTACCTTTCAGGTTTTTAAATGAAGTAAAAAATATCTTTAAGAATTATTTTTATATACACTGTTGTATAATAAAATGGCTATTATATCATGATTCCATTGCTATTTTCTATAATTTCAGATATGTAATCAGACAAAAACATTCCAAATATTTTTGACATAATATTCAGATATTCCAAATATTTCTGTTCTATAATTATGTCAAAATTTTGTTAATGAATGTGAGCTTTTGACATTTTATGCATGGCATTGGAATGGATTTTCATCAGATGTATTGATAACTTATATCACTTTTTCAAATACCTGGGAAATAATTCTATTATTTAGAATAAGATTACATATTCATATCACTAATGTCTTGCTGGTCACTAGGTTTGCCATGCACTCATACATTTGTATGAGTTTTTTTAAAATCTTTGCTGCAGTAAATTTGTCTACCCATTTCATCACCCATAAATGTGTACACAAAAAAGAACTATAAAATTTATCTACCAGCAAAGTTGTAACCTTGTATGTAAGCATTGTGTTTTTCCTAACTGTTTAGTAATAAATTCATAACATGAATTTTTTAATGTACTGTGTAACATAATGAGCATGTTGCATTTTCATGCATTGATAGTTTCGTATATGGAAACATTGAAATACCTTCAAAGAAATGACATATCTGTTTTTGTTTAAAAATTAGTGCATTCACAATTAAAGTTGTTAAGTTTAGAAATTATTGGATTCATAAAAATTTGTTTTTAATTTGATATTTTTAATCATTTATATTAAAAAATATTTTTATTTGTTTTAGAAGTTTTATTTCTGTTTTTTATTAATATCCGGTATTGACATTTCCATGTCTTGAAAATAAACTTGATGTTAATGCATTATTAGAAAGTTAGATATTGTATTTGCTGACATTTTTTTAAATAATTTTTTAATCTTTTTTGGACTGCCTTAAATAGAATATAAATTTGAATTCCTATTGTGAACCTAATTACAAACCCTGTACAATAAATTGAAATTATTTTTAATTTTACTTAATGCTTTGGAAAGCAAAAAACTAAAATTTTCGATTCATATTCTCTTGTTATTCTAAATTTTAATTGTAAACTATGTTCCAAATTTTTAGACCACTTGGAAAATTGTTTCTTTTTTATTCACTAACAAAAGAGAATCAATATTCTCAACATAAAATTTTTAATTTGGATTATTAATTTTATAATTAGAAGTTTTTGCACATTTTTATCTTTATTATTATTATTATTATTACTATATTGATATTAAATTGATTTTCTTTGCCAACTACAGGAGGTGGCTGCTAGCCACAGTCCTAGGCCTTCGTATTATTGCTCAGAAGTGCATCGGGCTAGGGGAGTGCCTCTTTTTCCAGACACATCTGAAGGCCACAAATACATGTTTGATTTCACTGTCAAAATACCTACTTACCTGAATGAAACCTCCATTGCACAGTTAAAATGGACTGCCTTCTCTGTGGAATTTGAAGTAAATATCACTTTTGTAAAATATTATCTGTTTAAATTAGTTTAAAAAATCAGCCTGTAGGGAATATTATTCTGTAGGCTTGTATAAAAGAAATAATTTTTTAATGTAAATAAAAAACAATTGGTTTTGTGTAAAAAAATCAAACTAATTAATTATTTTATCTGTAATGTTTGGATTACTTTTAACCACTTGACATACGAATTTAACTTTCTAATTAGGTAACTCATCATATTTTGATAATTTATTGTTAATTTGATTTTTTAAAAATAATATAGGAAGCATTTGGGATACCAAATCGTCTCATGTTGATTTTTTTGTATTTAAATGCTTAATTCTGTGGCTTAATTGCAGACTTGAAAATAAAAATTCAGCAATTCAATTCGCTTGTCAGACACATCATTGTATGCGAAGTGGTTAATTACCTTTCAAGCCATTTCATGGTATAAAGTTCATACAAATTCTTCAAAAGTTATCATTAAAATCCAATAAACTAGTTTTGGCATGTTAATGATTTTCAACAATTTATATGATGTTTATAATAACTTCTGCTTTCAAAGCATTATTGTTTTTTCCTTCATTTCATCATTAATAATTTAAAATTTATGAAGCCTTTCTCAAAATAACTTTCTTGTGGGCATGATGTAGAAGTTTAGAGAGGAGTTCCAGCTTAGGTGTTGTCCTCGTCATCTGACCGTGGTTCAAAATTATGAGATCTGTCCAAAAATATTCTTATTTTTGCTTTGTAAACAGGATGTTAACATAACTAAAAACTCAAGATAACTTTTATGTTAGAGTGAGCAAAATACAAATATAAATATTTACTAATTTATTATTCCTTTTTCTCTCAGGTTATTGATGATAAACATTTGGAATTATATAAAAATGGTTCATGTTCCATTCACAACAATTGTCTATCCTGCCTCACCGATGCTCTCTGTGGTTGGTGTGAGAGTAACAATAACTGTTATGTCAAAGTAGGAGCTCCTGTTTACTGCCAAAAAAATGGGAAGAGCAGTTTTCTTGTTACTCATCCTGATAACTGTACTGTGTGTTCTGATCATATTTATTGTGAGCAATGTTCTCAGGTATGTTTAATTATCAATCTGTGTTCTTGGTTTAGTAATAGTAACTTAGATACTTCTAATTTATGAAATAATTTGTCTTAATTTTGAAAGAATTTAGTGTCTTCCTGATTTTAGGAACTTTCTGAACAATTAATTTTTTTATTGAATCTAGACCATTTTAAATTTCTATTCCAATAAACCTTTCTATCATATAATGAATTTTAATAATTTTAATTTTCACAAGGGTGGCATGCCACTGGAAGAACATGGAAAACAAGAAAAATGTAGTGAATTCAAAAATAGGCTGAAAGAAAACCTGGGAAATTGAAGGAAAATTCAATTTTTTTAAAATAAAAACAGGAAAAATACAAGAATTTTTATTTCTTAGGTATTTTTTTTTCATCTAAAAAATGCTGATTTCTAAAAATTACAAGAATTAAAGATCATAGTCATCATTTCCGAAAAATGAAACATTATTATTTGTGATTGTGTTATGTGGAAGCTCTTACCATTTCTACTCAACCCCACCCCCCTGCAGAATCCCTTTGTAGAAATTGATGCCCAAATACACGAATTGAAAAAATTGATTAAATAAAGAAAGTAATTTTGCTTTGTGATTTTTTTTTGTTATTTTTAAATAATCATTAAAAGATTTGAATCATGATAATAAAAATGTTTTGTGTTTTATTTTGTCTGAATCCTTTATCTTGTAGGATTTGTAATAAAATAGCATGAGGTAATATACTTCCCCCTTCTTTAATGTGTAAATTTTGTCTTACTACATTCTAGATAATAAATAATTAGTTTTTTTGTTAATATCACATTTCTTTTAATATGCTGTTCAAGAAGTGTTAAATTATTGCTTCCTTTCCTTGATTTTTCCACTCCTAAAAATCGTATTGCATTATAACTAGCATATTTTCACATATCTTGAAAATATGTGCAGGGGAAAACACAGGGAAACTTTTTTTTAGATTTGAGTGGCAACCCTGTTTCATAATTCTTGCCTTAAATGTGTAAATGAATTCTGGGAGTAAAACATTTCAGATAATTTATTTGTTGTATTCTATTAATAAATCCATTGTAAAATAAACAAAAAAAAATGTTTTCATTCTTCTTTAAAAAATGATGAATGTTTTTATTTGAATTGAACTTATGAAATTTATTGTAATACTTTTTTTTTTGCTCTTTATTTATGTATAATACTGACATCTGTGACAGAAGCAGAGGCCTTTTTTAATAATTTTCAAATATTAGTTTAATATTGTAATAAAATTAGAAATTTCCAGAACAGCATAATAAAATTAATTAAATTCTGTGAACAAAATATATTCTGAGGAATTAAAAGGAGTTCAATATTGTTACTTAATGTATTTATTTTCACTCATAAAATGAAGTATAAATGATAGCACATTATTATTTGAATTAAAATCAAGAAAGAATTCATAAATTCAGTTCAATAAAGATGTATGTATATATGACACCAAAACTCAATTGTAATTGTACAAACTATTACAGCTCAAATTGCAGATGCACTAATTTTTCTCATCTAACTCTGAAACTAAACAGAACAGATTTCTGTGGTCTATCTTTTTTAATTGGGAAAGATAAGAGATTGAAATATCTGAGAAACACTCTCATTTTCTAGTAATAATTTAGCTCTAAGATCTTGCATAACCCAAACAAATATTTTGTTAAATTTGACCACCAAGTCAAAATTGCTGTAACAGTATCATGTGTTTCAGAAAATAACACGTTTATCTTTTTAAATGGTGAGAAAATTAAATAATTATTGTATTATCTCTGTGACCTGTTATTACTATTGTAAAATAGTTTTTAATTTATGCATATTAATTGTCAATAAAGTTGATATTTAATCTTAAGGAATGTTCCCATTTCAAATATAGGTATCCACTTGTGAATGGCTTGTTGAACCAGCAATCTGTGTGCGCCGAGGCCGGTTCCGATCGTCTGTTCAAGATCCACAATTATGTCCTATTCCTTGCCCACAGTAAGTAATTAAATATGTCATATTTTTTATTAGAATTAAGTTCAGTGTTAAAATTCAATCCCTTTTATAAAATTACTATAAAATATAACAATTTGTAAAGATTTTTGCCATTAATGTTGTAGGCAATATCTGTTTGAGTGAAATTCTCTAAAATTGGTTATGAAATTGGCTGCAAAACTGTACCATATGGTCACATTTTGAGAATGCAATAGCATTTCTTGGATCACTGGGAGATGTTCACTTGCCGAAATATGGCCGTTCTAAGTATTGACAGATCCACGAAAATAAAAATGAACCTTATCTCCCAAAAACATTTTCCAAGGCCAATCAATGTCAATCTCTATTTGGCAACATTAAAGCAAAAGTGAAGCACCTTCTTTCTTTGTACATGATAGCAACACCAATATTTCTTCTAACAAACTTTTGGTACTAATTTTTTTTTCTTTCCCAAATTCATCTTCCTATGCCTTCAAAAGTCTATAAATGAAATATGAATTCATTTTGCTCATTTCCTTTAGTTCATATGCTGATAAACAGGGAAAGTTAATTTATGACCATTCTGTCTTTTATATAAAAGTAATCTTACAGTAAAAATTATTATACATGAATGGATTTTAATCCTGAGAAAAGTTGAGTATGTCAACTAATATGTGAATAAATTTCTTGTACTCTATTAATACATTATTATTAGTTTCTGGATCCAAAGAAACCCTATTATTTAACTTAGATTTCAAGGTTTAAGAAATTTTTGTTTGGTAATTCCTCAAATAATAAAATTCCTGCAAAATATTCATAATTGGGTGGCTTGAAAGAATGCAAAATGTTAATTAAATACTGTTATACAGTAAGAGTTGATTGCTATTTTGACAGAATTTCTAAAAGAGTTTAGACTGGTCTTCATTAACCTGCAAAGTAATGGAATTCAAAAGAATACAACTGACATTTTATTATTCATTGTGCTTGACTTTCTGTTAGCTCTGAATATCACTGAGTAAATCACTTAAAAAATTATATTATTAGAAATGCATATTTTATGTTTCAGCATTGTACTCAAGAGAAGCATGTTATTTTATGTTGTTGTTACTTATGGCACTAGCCATAGACAAACCCTACTGATACGATCAGAAGATTTTAAGCCTAAGACATGTGTCTCTTAGTTTTACAAGTAGTGCCATCTAAGGCCAAGAGTACGATTTAGTTACACACACGTCACAACCCTTTTTTAGGGGGTGAACTTCATTTATGCAAATTCATTTGTTCATCTCGGATTGTAATTTAGATCTGTATCAGAGAACGATCACCTCTGACCCAGTATTCCCCAGTGGTATTTTTTTTTACATGGAGGACTTTGTGACCACGACAGATTTAACAAGTACCATCCACCATACACTCGGGGAATCTTTTGGCCGGTGAGATTCGAACTCGCAACCTAAGAAGTTCGAGTTCAAAGCTCTACCAACCAGGCCATCCTTACCCATGTTATTTTTAATTTGTTGATGCATTGTTTGAAAGCTTGCTGTTGATTTACAATTTCTGCCTTTTTGCAGACGTTTAACTTGTCTCTCCTGTTTGGGAGACCCTGGAATGTGTGCCTGGTGTGAAGAGACTCAGACTTGCTTCCTTTTTTCTACTTACACTTCATCTTATGCTTTTGGAAGATGTCGAGATTGGGTGGATGAAAATCGCTCAGGAATTGGGTAAGAAGTATTCTATCAAATTGCATACATCATTTATATCTTATTATTTAAAATGAATACTTTTATTTAAATAACATTGTTAGAATAGGAGGCTTTTAAATTTCAAAATGCTATTATGTTATACATGTACTGATCAGTTTTTAATGAAAATATTTAATTTACTAGTTGGAAGTTATAGTTTATCCACTAGAAAGCTCATTCTATAAAACCATGCCTGTAAATACAGTATATGTTTCATTGTTATATTTTTTTATAATTTAGAAATAAGGTATATTATTTACATGCATATAAAAGTGGATGCAGTTATTTATGTCTTATAGAAAACACTGCATTTAAAGATTTGTGCAAATTGTTAGCGTTAAAAAAGATGCATTTGATTACAGCCGTTTGAAAGGTTTTGATTTTGAAATTACACATGCTAAATGTCATCTAATGTTGCCAGAACCTGAATTAAGTCAGGATATACAGGGCAGTTGCTCCAGGCCCCCACATCAGAGGGGTGCCCAAAAAACAAATAGAAAGAAATTTATTTTACATTTCCTTTTTAATGAACTTTTTTTTAAATCAAAATGTCAGTACAAAGTAAAATCCATCTGTTCTATGTTAGCTTCATCATTAATCTATCATATGAACACATGGTTTCTTAGGGCAGAATTCAGCAAAGGAGGGTCCCAATTAGTCTAATTTGGGTCCTGGATATTGTCTTTCTTTCCATTTGGCCTTCAATCCCCACTGATGCTCTTGATGTTTAGATTCATGTTACTCACGAGATATTTACTGTAATTCAAAAAAACATATTGAAATATTTCAATAAGGAAAATTTAGGTATATTTATTAATGAAAATTAATTTTGTTTCTTTGTTTTGTAATGTATTTTATGCTGTCAGTCATTGGTGACTGCTGTTGTCTGTCCAGAAAATTTAATGTTATTCACCAATAACTGCTATGATCTGAATGGAAGGTTCATTGTTGGTCATCGATGACTGACATGGCTCTTAATGATTTAAGATTCAAAATAGAAATAATATTTGTAATTACTTTAGAATTCTTATAAACATAATTCTAATATTAGTGTCATTCTTAACATATGTTTGTGTTTGCTGATATATTCTACATTGCATTTAGCACGGAATTGTGTCGTAATTGTTCTCGCCACACCCAATGTTCCTCCTGCATCCGAGATCTTGCTTGTGGTTGGTGCAGCTCTACAAATCATCCTGCTACTGGTGTTTGTACTGATGGGGATTTCTCAGGGCCTTTTTCCGGTACAAAAAGTCTTTATATATTATTGCTTAATTAGAATACTGCTTTAGTTATTTATTTAAAAAAACATTCAGGATTGTTCCCAATCTAAAACAAAAACGTATACCCATTTTTATTTAATGATAATAATGCATTAATAATTATTAAATGATTTTCTTCTTACTTTTTGATTGAGAATTGATAAATTCGTTATCAATGGTTTATTTAGTATCCAAATAATTATCTGAAAAGTCCATACCAATTTTTTTAAAGGCAGTAAAAGTTTTCTTTTTTTTTAAAATTAAGATTTATGTAACTCAATTACCTTAATGAACATTGTTGTTTTTACTTGCAGCTAAATTATTTTTCTTATGAATATATATTTAAAAATGTATAAAATATTTGATCTTCTGTAACTAAGGATTTTTTTAATGGCAGTAAAAGTTTTTTTTATTAAGATTTATGTAACTCAATTACCTAAATAGACATTATTGTTTTTACTTGCAGCTAAATTATTTTTCTTATGAATATATATTAAAAACATTTATAAAATATTGGAACTTTTGTAACTAAGGAGAAACAAAAACTTATTTTTAGCAATTCCTGAAGTTAAATTCAGTTTACCTTACAAAATAATTCCAAAATATTCTTTTTCATGTGCATTTTTTCTCTTTTTTGTCTATATTAACTGTCTAATCTAAACTACTATTTAATAATTCTTAAAAATCCATAACTAGGCTATTTTTATACAAAGATGAAATTAATGTTATGAACAGTCCTACTATCTATAGTTATAGAGACTGTGACAGTTTAAATAAAGACCATCAGAAAAATTTATCAGAGCTAAATTTAATTGCAGTTCTTAAAATTAGAAAAAAATATTAATAAGAAAGTTCTATTTTTGTGTTATTAATAATCCTGAAACAAAATAAAACTATTTAGTATTATTTGTTAATTACAGAATCTTTGTACTAATATCTGAATAATATCAACATATTGACTTCAACAACACTTCTTACTTAGCTGTTTACTTACAAATCTATTTTGCTTTCAATTAAATTTATTACTGACATTATGAAATATATTTTAAAATCAAATGAAACTTTTGATTTGTTTAGATATTCAGTTTCATTAAATAAATTTCATTTTTTAGTCATTATTTTTTAATGGATTGTATGAAACTTTAAAACTGTTCCTTTATGAGATAGCATACTCGCCAAAGTATACATTGAATCAAAGAAAATGGCAGTTTCTAAAAATTAAATTTTTTTTAAAAAATATGTGATGATCCACATTTAAGAAACAATTTTCATTTATTTATAATTTTGTAGCAATCCTTAAATATATATATCTTAAATTCCTTTGTAGGATCTTGCAAAGATAATTTAGATATGACTTTAGGGACAAATGATACCGACTGGTCATACAGCATTTGTCCTGATTTAGAAGAATGCCTTTGGAACATGCATGATTGTCATGAAAATGCCACTTGTCATAACACACCCAATTCCTATACATGTGAATGTAATATTGGTTTTGAAGGTGACGGGAAAAATTGTGTCAGAGCGTGAGTAATGAAACTGATTATTTTGAAATCACATTTTTACCTTTATGTTTCTTAATTTTATACTACTTTTTAAAAAATGTTCCAAAATAGACTTTTTCTATCAATTATATCTTTCAAATAGTTATCTGTTTTTGTTGAGTTATGTGTTAGTTTGTATATTCAAAATATGTGATCAATTTTTTTGTTGCTAAAAATATTTGCAGCTAAGTTTTGAAATCTATAATTAATTAACTATCGCTCTTAAGTTTATATGAATAGAGAATTATCATGTGTCATGGAATGCTGCTAACAAGATATATATAATATGAAATATTATTAATTTTTCATATATATCATCTATTTTTAATCAGGTGAATAAGAATTCTTTCTGAATTTTTTTACACATTAAAAAAATGGATTTTCTTGGTTGTTTGAAGTTTTAACTGTTCCATTTTCTAAGAGAATTCATTTTTTTATTAGTTTTGAAAAACTAATTTTTTTTATTGCATACATTTTTTTAGAATTCTGATTACATACAAAAAATGATTACTGAATTATTTTTCATTTGAAATCTTCCATTATAAAACTTATATTTAGTTGTTTCCTTTAAGTGAAAATAATAAAATTTGCACATGCTTTTTATTAAACTCTTAGAAATATCATTTATTTGTTTCTTTACAATATTTATTTCTAGACATTAAATAGCAACAAAATTTCTGCCCATAGTGTAGATGCATTAAAAAGTGATTATAAAAATAAGTAAATAAATCAGTGTAATTATTAAGTAGCAAACTAACCTGCACATGTCTTCAAACACCTTGCACTGTGACACTTTTGTTTACATTTTGTTCAAATATTTTTTTGTAGAAACATCCTTTATTGTTCATCTTTTAAATTAAAACACAAATGAGTCATACAGTTATGATATAAAAGCTGTTAAAAAAGGTTTCTACTTAAAGTTATTTGAAAATTATATACATCTGGAAAAAACTTAAAATCTTAAATTAGAAAATCACGTACTCTTTTTAAAACCTTGCTTATATTGGACTCTGCATTCTTTTTGACTTAAAGAACTTTCCATTTTTAAATATATATTAGAAGAAGTTTTTTATTACTTAAAATTGTATTGTTGATAAACATTTTAATGAGCTTGTATGCAGATAATAATGTTTCATTTTATAATGAAACATGAAAACACAACAAAAGCTATGCAAGCATCTCACTCACATTTCTATTTGTGTATTACAGAAATTAATTGCACACTAATAGAAATTATTATTAAATAAACACAGCAGCACAAAGGACTTTATAAAGAACTTATTAGATATCAATATTCCAAAGAGAAAATTCACTTAACTATTATTTCTCATCTATGCTTCGCTTCTTAGTTCTCTTGAAAGGTATGGCAGCTTTTAGAAAAGGCCAACATCTTGGCTTCCAATAAAAGTGTCATAATGATTCTTACACTTTTTATAAACCTTAATCTTTGTTACTAAGGTTGGGGCCATTAATCTGGAGCTGTCTGTGAAACTCTTATCACTATTGTAAGATTAACTGGAGTTGGAAGCAATATTGAAAATTCATTTCAAAATATTTTACTTCTTTTTTATTGTGTGTAACTAAACTAACAACATAGTAAATTCATAAACTGTCATCATAATTTATATTAAAAAGTATTAAGTGCTTATAGCTAATTTTTATGCATGCAGAAAAGAGAATTAAATTATTTAACTAATAAGTAACAATTAAAAAATATCAAAAATCTAATTTAATAAGAATGACAAAAAATGTAACAAAGATGAAAAGAAAAAAAAAGATAGTTATTTCAGATAATGATAGAAAATTATTTGTTTATGATCAAATTTCATGATCTGCATTTCTAGAAATTTCACACTGTTATTGCCATAGTCATTTTGCATTGATAAAATGAACATAAATCAACTCTATTGAAAGGACATAAAAAGAGATGTAAGTCCAAGAATTGTAAATTGGTAATTGCTATAGTTATAATTTTTAGTTTTGTTTTAAATTTGCATAGAGTTTTAACACTTTGATGTATCATATTAGGTAGATTGTTATGTGTGAAAAATCTCTTAAAAGGTTACAAAGATCTGTTGCCTTATTTTACAGGTGTGCCAAGAAATGCGTAAATGGGTTCTGTTCTAATGAGCCTGACTACCAGTGCATCTGTGACCTTGGCTGGACTGGGGATGACTGCAGTATCAATTGTGGTTGCAATAATCATAGCACTTGTCTTAAAAGTATTGGAGTTTGTGACTTGTGTCAGGATTGGACTGAAGGAGAATTTTGCGAGCATTGCCTGTATGTGCATTCTTGTCTTATCAGCATTTACATGATATTAAATAAAATACAGCCACCCTCTCAAGTATTCATTTCACTACTATCCAACTTCCAAACTATCTGGCCTACTTTTTTAAAAATCTTAATTAAATTATGAAGGCAAGGCATTTATTAAGTCATCTATTAAAGACTTTATCAAAACCTAAAAACTATAATTTTTGAATTTTATCTTTATGTTACCTTTTCATGTCTGTTTAATCATTTATAGTAAAAAATAAACTAAGTTTGAGCCAATTTTCTTAAGAATTAGGTTAATTACATTAAGGTTTTATTTATGTTTCCTGCATTTATGTTGAGCATTAAAGGATTTATGTTGAGCATTAAAGGATTGAGCATAAAGGTTAAAATGTAAACAGTTTATGTCCCTTTAAATGACTATTTCTCTAATAATTTCTTGAAATGTACTGTGCAATATGTAAACATATATGAACTACTAGTAAAAAGTGTTCTATTTTAACTTGATTTGTTAAACTGTTCTAAGACTGTTTCTAAGAGTCATCACACCACAGCTGTGTTCAGATTGAGATAACTTTATTAATTAATACTCAATAAGAAATGAGAAAATATGTATTATAACAGGGAGTTTTGAATAAGGACTTTATCTTCTGGTATTGGGGGGCGAAGAAATAATTTCATAGAACTCTGGTCTATCTGGCTTTTTTGTTATTCTTCCAGTCCTTCTTTCACATTGGGCTGGATTCTGAGGAATTATCTGTAATTTTTTCCTTTGTAGAAAGAATGCCTTTATGCAATATGACTACATTCTCATTATGCTGTGGTATTATTGAATATAAGAGTTTTTATAATTGACTGTATAGATCAAACACATTTAAAATAAAAATTTCATTAGAGAATAAATTTTTCTAACATTTTGTGGCAAAATAATGTTTTGTGATTTTGTAATGAAAAAAAAAAGTATTTGTCATAGTAAAATATTTCATGTAGGATCTTTTTTCTCATTAATTATTAAAAATCTGAATGTTTATTTAAATTATTTTCTCTGTCCTTAATCTTTAGAAAAAAATAAATTACATTCTCAAGGGTGAAATTACACCTTCATAAAGAACCCTGTAATGTTGAGCTTGTGAAATTAAAATATTACTTCATTTGTCATATATCTGCTTTTATTTTCTTAGATATCACTGCTGCTGTGTATATAAAATATTAAAAAATTATAATGTATATTTTCTTAATTGTGATTGTTTACAATCCAGGCCTGGAAGCTATGGAAATGCAACTACTCCAGATGGGTGTAGAAAGTGTGAATGCAATGGCCATGGAGATCCTGAACATAATATTTGCAATTTTACGACTGGCGAATGCTTTTGCCTTAATAACACCGTGGGACCAAATTGTGCGCAGTGCAGGGATGGTTATTATGGTAATCCAGAGTAAGTTGTTTATGTTTTTATTATTATATTAAAAATGTTCTGAGGTTTTCTTCCATTTTATCTTTTAAATCTCCAAAATACCAATTACTTTGATCGATTAACTGTTATCTTTCATAAGTAAGATTTTCTTAGCTTTGTTTTCTATCATGCAATTAACTCCTTTGAAATTGCGTGAGTTTTAAGAAAATGTATGAATAAATAAATATGCCGAGTATTTCATTAATGAACATGTGGGGGAAAAATAGATTTGGAGGATTAAAAATTTAATTATTATTATGTGTTAAAAATTTGATTATTTTGTATGTACTTTATAATCTCAACAATTATATATTAATTAAATCACATAAAAATTTTTAATGTATTAAGAAATTAACTATATAATTAAACCTAAGCAGTTTTCAAACTTTTTTAAATTGCTAAATCAGAATTAAACACATGTTACAAGATCATTATTTAGCCAATGAAATGTTCTCAAATTATTCTTATTTCTACTTTTTTCCAATATTAGTTTGAAATTTATTTAAATGTTGTGAATTTAAAAAATTGCCTTTTAATAATTTTATAGTTTTTCTTGCTTTTCTGCAATATGATTTTTTTTCTATTTTCTCCAGTTATTTTAAAATTATGTGTGTCAGTGTTGACTTTAAAGCTTATGATTATTTAATTAGACATAAAATTGGCTGTATTTGTGAAGTTTTGAAATTATGTATTTTTAGTTTGTTTTTCTATTGCAATTATTTATTTTCAGAAACAATGGTATATGTTTTGAGAAATGTCATCCTCGTAAAGTAATTACAAATGCCATTGAAGGAAGATTTGGCAGCCCTGCTATGTCCTCAGAATCACAGGATTGTCTTTGGTTGCTCACCATCTACTCTGTATTAGATATGCAATCACTCCTAGGACCCATGCAAAGGTATGTTTTATAAAAACTGTTTAATCTTCTTTATTACTAAGGAAAAACTCATTTTTAAAAACATTTATGCTATGTATTATCGTAAATTATTTCATAATTATTAATACCTTCTCTACATATTTTTAAATTTTGCTTAAAATTTATTATTATTATTAAATATTATTATTTATATGCTATTATATTCTCAAATTTATGTTTTGATTAGTGATGTATAATTATTAACTATATATAAATATATGAAAAGGTGCAAGGAATATTAGATTGACTCTTGTTTCATCTTGAAAAAGGTTAATATAAAATATTCAAAATCTTGTTTGGAATATAATTTTTTAATATAAGAAATATATCTATTTGCTATTCACATTATCACTTTTCACTCCACTTAATTTTTCAGAAGCATGAAACAATGAAACATAGATTTCAAATTATCTGATTATCTAATATATAAATAGTTCATTATTGAAATTATACATATTTTGTCAAATAAATTTGTAAGCATTTATTTCAATTTTATGCAATGAACAAATATATATAATTAAAATGTGTGTTTGTTATTTGAATTATATAATAAATTAAATGATAGCATTAATTTTATTTATGATTAAAAAAATTCTAATTATTCTGTTATTCTATGATTTGAATTCACTTAACTGTGGCATTTTTGATTCCAATGTCTACGATTGTTTTATTAGCTATGTATATCTTAATTGAAGCAATAAAAATGAAATAACAAAGGTATAAAAATAATTTATCAGCAATGTTTTAATTTAAGGCCCTTATGGAATACATTATTTTTCCCAAGTGAATTTGAAGCATAAACATAATTTCTAAATTATTGAAATGTAAAAATGATGATTAAACTAAAGCTAACAAAAAAAGTATGAGCATAGAAAAGTGATAGACTTTTAAACTGCTATATTGCTGTCAAAATAAGATTTTTAGTATTTCTGAGCTATTGTAAAGAAATTGTAACTATATACAATGTTTTTTAAGTGAATCTTCAAAGTATAAATTTACTCATCAGGAGAATTGAATTAGGCTTAAATTTTCTAATGATAATGTTTCTTAATAGTATCAAGAAATAATGTACTGTTTTGGGACATGAAAGATTACCAATGAATTGTTGTTAGCTTTTGAACATACACATGTCTGGAACAAAATTCTGTACATACACAAAAACACGGGCACATATATTATATTGTTGAATTGTATTGACAAATAATTTGAGAGAAATATGATACAGGAAATCATCATTTTGTTGGAATGCACCACTTCCAAACTCAAAGGCAACTCTCTTGTTCCATCTTTCTCTCTTTCTGACACTGTAAAAGAAAATCACAAGCTTCTTTTTTTCTTCTTGTCAAATAGCACAATTGAATTGCTTACAATAGTATTGATGTAAAATGATCGTTTCCGTGAGATTAAAAATATAACTGTTTATGAAATAAATATATCATCTATGACAGTTAATTGCTATGTTGTTTTTAACATCATTATATCAGTGTGATTTCTTTAATAGGCAGGTTGTTATGAGAGTTGGGTAATTTAAGTATTTAAGTACATTATATACAACTAATCAATAAAAAAATATTTTCATTTCTTTTTTGTAGTACTGGAGCTTATTTACAATTAACTATTCATAATGACATCAACATACCATGTCCTCATAATCATGTGTATGTATATGATGGTCTGCCGAATTTCGTGGCTTCTGGTCATCCCAATGTTCAGCTAGGGTCATTTTGTGGAACAAACTTAAGCCATCCTATTATTGCCACTGCTTCATCTGGATATTTGACTGTACATTTCAAGAGAGGTGGTATGCCCCATGGTTTCAATGCTTCATACATTCGATTGACTCAGAATCCACCAGGTGTGGAGATTGACTGCTGTATAGAAAGTAATGAGAACTGTTCTGCCTGCATCGAAAGCAATTGCCCAAATAACTGTTCTAATGCTTTGAACCAAGGACACTGTGATAATGTAAGTTTTAATTATATTTCTTTTCCATATACTTTGATTTGATTTTATTGGATTGTGAATTCTTTAGAACACTTACACTAAACACCAATCTAGAAGTGTTAGGAAACTTTATCTCTTTTATCTTAGTATCTTTAATATGTAATCGATTCCTAATAAATGATGATAAAATACTGTCATTTACACATAAAACATCAAACTGAAATTGGATTTTTTTTTAAGCTGCTGTGAGGAAATTACTTTCATTGTTTACATTTAAACAACCAAATGAGTATGTCTTTGATGAAATAATGTTTTACATAAAATAAAGCAGATTGAAATAAAAACTTGCAAATATTAGATGAGTTATGCTGCATTCATGAATTCAGTGCTCATATATGGATTGACATTTTTTCATCCCTCTAAGCATCGATTCTGATGCATAGCAGAATAAAAGCAATGACATATTTTTGATACAGTGAAACATCTCTCCTTATCAGACAAGTGGTAGTTGTGCTCTACTCCATTCAAAACTGTTCTTGAATGGAATATGATATGTTTAATATTTTGAGATAGCTACTCCAACAACTGTTTAATCCTATATAATACATCATTATCAAATATAGAATCATCTGGTAATATCAATTGTAAACTGTGCAGCAAAAAAGTCGGGCATTTTATTTTTGTAAGGTGATTGTTATGTTTACAATTTATTGTTTCAACTGCTCTGCATTTCAGAATCAGAACTCCTGTTATAAAACAGATATTTCCTTATTAAAGTTACTTCCTAATTAACTGTACATTTCATTGGGTTCTTTTTCTTTTTTATTAAATAACTTAAAAATATTTTTTTTAATGATCATTAAAAATTTTCCCTCTTATTGAAAAAATCCTTAAAAATTTTATTTAATGGCATCATTTTTTTCTGACTTATCATTTTTATATGTAAAATAGAGAAAATTATATTTATGATTTTTCTATCTTAACATTTAAGAAAAGAATCAATTAATTCAAAAGAAAAGTAATATTTCTTGAAAATATTAGAATAATTTTATTTATCTAATATACAGCTCTTAATATGACATAATTAGCTTGTTTATTTTCAAAAATTTATTTAATTAGTGACAAAGCGATGGAACATGCACTTTAGGAGTATACTTATGATCTTTTTTAAAGAACTTATGATCTTTTTCATTCCATTTTATTATAAGAGATGGCTTAATTTTTTAAGGATCAAGATGGAAAACTTTGACTTCATATTTGAAAGATCATCAGTTTTAAATTGATATCCTCCAAAAATCCATTTCATATGTAGGTTTAATGCTTATTTAATTTCCTGATGTTAATTAAATGAGTTTTATGCAAATTTTGAGAGCATAGGGTTAGTGTAAGCGTGATTAAGCTGTTCTCGTCAGCTTGATCATGGTGTAAAATATTATGAAATCTGATTAAAAATCGTGGTCTTTTAAGACTCTTCAGATTTGAGATATAAGTGTATTACTTTAGTTTTATGAACTAAATAAAATTAATAATATGTATTGGAAGAAAAAAATTTTAAAAATAAATACTTGATGGCATTTATATGCTTTTCATAATTATTTTTTTTATTATATGCAATTTTTTTATTTTACCATTTTTATTTTACCACATTTTTTTATTGAAGGTTTACAACATCTGCTTGTGTGAAAAAGGTTTTGGTGGAGATGACTGTTCTGTAAAGTTGATGCTACATCATTTGTCGTGGCTTACTCTATACAACCATCAAAAGGTGTCTCCTGACTATTCCACTCAATTACCTGTAGGAAGAATTGGTCATTCTTTGGTCACTATCTCTGATACCACAGGATCAGAGAATCTTCTGTTGTTTGGTGGATATTCTTCTTCGGCTGGCTATTTGAATGATCTTTTCTTTTATAATACATCAAGCCAACATTGGAAAAAGGTTAGTAAGTTTATTTTAGTTAAACAATTTATTATTATTATTTCATAACTTCCTATGGTTTAAAAAACTTTTTCATGCCATTTATAAGAACTTGTTCGTAAACATTTTTCATTTTGAAAGATTTAAAAAAAATCTGTAATTGTTGCATTAGAATCATGTTAATCTATTAATAAAATTAATTTTAAACTGGACATTATATATTTATACTGGGCTTTTTATATTTTTCACAAACAATCATAACCTGCATTAAAACTTTTTTGAATGAGAAACTCCTAAAATTTATCTTTTCGTCTTTTCTTATTTTGCAATTAATTGCTTTTTTAAACTTGTGCAATTTTTATAATTTAATGGATAATATAAGAAAATTGTTACACTCTTACATCTTTACTCCTTGCAAACTTTATTATGTTTTCTATTCTGAAAAAGTTCAGTTTTGTTTGCCATTTGATTTGGCATGTCGCTAAATTAGGAAACCAAAAATCATGAAATTCTATATTTGATAAACCACTTGTGTGGGTTCAAGATTTTGCTGAATTTGTTAAGTAAGGTTTAGCAATCACTTACAAGTTAAAATACCATTAATTTGTGGCATGTGATGACTGAGGATCGAACCCGTGACACTAGGGCTAGTAGCCAAGTAATATAACCACAATATTGAAAATATACTTCAGTATTGTGGATAGTATCTGGCTTATGAAGCTAGTGCCACAGTACTGCCCACCACCACCAGTGAGTCGGTGGATAGACGAAAGATTTGTATAGCTTGCAGCTCCAAGAGTTATGGTGAGCATGTGAGCACATTGATGCATCAAGTCAGTTTGCCGGCTTTGTTTTGCTTGCTGCATCAAGTGAGTGAAGGCTTTGTTTGTAGGTAGATAGCACCACAACCGTTGCATGAGGTTGGTTCATCAAGGTCATCAGTGTAGCAAATGTAGGTTGCGGTACAAATCCCTGACGCTAGGGCTAGTTCCCGAGTAATATAACTACAATACTAAAAATATACTTTAGTATCCTAGATGTTATCTAGCTTATCAAACTAGTGCTACAAATTGAACATCTAGAGATGGAGAACTTTCATATAAAAGTTCTCCATCTCCAGATTTAAAAAAAAAAAATTGAAATTTATCCGATAGTTTGGTACTGCCAATCTCCCTCATGAATATTTAGCATAGATAAGGTAGCTTTTTAAAAAATAGCTTAGTAATGCTTTTGTTTTTAATTCTCTCAAAAATAATAATAAAGGGAACCATTAATGGCTTACCTAAACAAAAATTTCTGAAATCAAACTAGCAGTATTGATGAGCATTGGTTTTACTAATTATTTTTAAGTAATTAGCACTGTGTGTGGCAAAATTTTCTAATTTCATTGGCTCACCCTCTTTTTTTAAATGGTCGTCATTTTCAATTATTTATTTTGAATTTTAACTTCTATAGTTTACTAAGCAATACTATTATTATTTAAAAAAAACCATTAAATCCTTTTTTTAATTTCCCTTTTGATATTTGTATTTGAATCTTTGGTTTTGATTTCACTAACATTCATCACATTGCAGGCAACTCCACTGTGAATATTGGTATAATTATGAAGCAACTTTTTTTTTCCTGCTTTCTCAACATTTTGCAGATTAAAAGTATAATACAAGTCCAATAATTAATTAATCTATGTCTTGATCTTTTCTTTATAGATTGTGACAGAGTATAATCCTCCTCCTCGACATTTGCATGCTGCAGCCTCTCTAAATGGCTCAATGTATATATATGGCGGAATTGGCGAACGAGTTGGCATTGCTGAACGTCTTCTCCTGGGTGATTTCTGGGAATTTACTGCAGATCAAGAGTGGGTTCAGTTGCCAGAAATAATAGTAAGAATTTTTTTAAATCTGAATTTTGAAGAGATTCTTTACTTTTAATTTATTAATTACAATTAAATTTTTAATCCGTATGAATAGCATTTTCTTCTGATGAATTAAAGGGGGGGGGGATTTCAGAATTTTTAATATTTGTACTTATGAATTATAAAATACGCTAAAGACTGGAAATGAGGAATTTTCTATAAGATATAATGGTATCCAAACTAATAATAATAATAAATCTTGGTAAAGGGAAATTCTCCAATGCTCGTTAAATGTTAAAACGTGCTATAATTATGATGATGGCATTTAGTAATTTTATAAGTTGAATCTAGTAATTTTTTTTTCTTTTTTCTTTACAATTTATCCATTAAAATTTGAATTTTAAAATTTGTGTTTTAATTTTAAAAAATACTTTCTGCATTTTAAATACACTAGTAAAATTTTATTATTAAACATTAAAAGTAGTAGCAAAGATGGTAACTAAAGGTGTTTTTATAATCATCTGTTAAAAAAATATTGAATTTAGTAATTTTATTTATTTCTTCTTTTCAACTCTTCAGTTTCTTTACTTTTTCAGCTACCTTCTGGATCTGTGGTTCTGGCTGGTTCTACTCTAACTCCTGTCACAGATAATCGGCTGGTGTTGATTGGTGGTTTTTCTCCTTCTTATGGGTTTTTTGACAAAATAATGGAATTTGACACAGAAAACAAACAATGGCTCATCATTAATTGTACTGGATCTCTGCCTCTTGGTAATGCTTTTTCTTAAACTTTCTGATTTTTAGTGGGTTTTTTAAAAAATTATTATTATTTTCAAAACGACAATCAATACCATAATAGATTTCTTGAATTATCTTTCTTGCCCAAACTATGTCTTGCATTGTTTCTAAACTTTGGCAAAAATAGATCTTTTAGAAGTTTTATTATATAATTCTTTATTTAAAATTTTATTTTCCCATTATAGTTCTAAGTATCTTTCTGGGGCAAGTTGTTTGGATGGCATTTAATTCCTAATTAATAAAGGCCTGCTAATACTATTGTATTAAATACATGTCATTTGAGTTTACTGTTTAAATTTATACAATAATATAGTGAATTATTGTTTATTATATGCACACCTTTTTAAAATTTTCCAGGTATCTATGGGCATACTAGTATATATCATGCAAGTACTGAAAGTATTTACATGTATGGGGGAATGTTCTATAACTTGGATCATGTTGCTCCTTCTCATTTCTTGTTTGCTTTCCACTATCCCTCCAGTCAGTGGTTTCGTTTGCCTCCTGATAAAAAAGTCAACAAATTGCAAACAAGGGTAAGAACGAATTGGATTAAAATTTTATAGTATTGTTCTTATATATTAATTTTAGCCCTGCTGTTCTGGTCTATTTAGCGCATAATTTTCTGAGGTACTTATGAAAATGATGGAATGAAGTTTTGTTTATAGATATTTATTACTTTATTATTGTCGATGTTTTGTTATTTCTGAGAAAAGGATTTTCTCTTATTTATATATTTTCCCCTATATATTTTTAAAAAAATTGTATCTAGGTATTTTTTGGCTCTTTATGACATGGTGCTGTTTTTTCTTTATTACATTTAAAATTTTGCACCTGTATATAAATAATTCAACTAAAACAGTTTTAAAAAAATTCTGCTAAGTATTCATTTGAATATTTAACTCATTTCTCAACAAAAAATATGTAAATTTTTTCTCCTAGTTGAAAAATTTAAAAAGGGGGGGGGATTTAGTTGTCTTTCTTTTTTTTAATTGTTAGTATGAAAATATGATAGGATACAAATTAATTCTTTTCATAGCCCATGAGCAATATATTTCTAACTAGCCATCTAAATATATATTATAAATGGATATAAAACCTCTAAATTAAAATTCTGTATTTGTATAATTGTAAAACTTAGGAAAAAATAGGAAATGAACCTGAATCAAAACTTAAAATAAATAAATATATAAATTATTGTAAGTTGTAAATAATCTAATGTTTCCACTTTGAAGATACAATAGTATGGACTAGGTCATCTTCTTGTAAAATTAAATATTACTTTGTTATGACACTATTAGAAAAATAAAATTGAACTTTCTGATCTAATGACAAATTGTATTTTTTTTTCCTTTTAAGTAATGCAACTGCTGTGCATTGCACTTTAAAAAAAAGAATTGCCGTAGAATAAGTGTCATATTGACAGGCTTCACTTAATGCTTTTGAGTAAACCTTATTTTTTTCAAAAAGAATTAAGTACATATCGATACATCTTCAATTTGCAAAAGATGTAGTACCATATTTTTCTATTTAGCATATCATATGGGAACGCCCTAAGTACTGTTTTCAAAGAATAATATATTTCAGAAGAGATTATCCAAATTTGAAAGATATAATAGAAGAACCTTACCGTGTTAATGTATTTTCATTTTTACTTGATATCAATTTCATGTTTACTGTTTAATTTCTGATGTCATTTTGTTTTTTAATACTTATGTTCATTAAAGTAAGAGAAATTGCTAATCTGAGATTGTATTTTATAAAAGTTCTTTTGGTAATTTTTTTTTGCAAGATATTTACTCTGTGGGCATCAGCCAATACCAAATAAAATAAAAACTTTTTTTTTTTTTGAAAAATTAGGCAAATAAATGAAATGCTGCAAAATGATATCTTTCCCAAAATGAAAAGTTAAACATACTCAAAAAATTGCAGAATAAAAGACAAAATGATTTATCATAAATTCCTATTTTTAATTTATAATTGAGTAATAAGCTCTACCTTTTCAAATCATCTATTAAAAAAATGAATAATTTGTGCTAGAATTACTTTTTAAAGAATCAAGTAAAGAAGCTCCATACAACATTTTTTTAAAATTCAGACTGGAAATATCAAGGAAATAAGATAGAATACACTTTTTTTTTTCATTTTAAATTCATAAGCATTATAATTAGATATTTATTACATTATTTTTCAATTATATCACATGTATTCTATAAAAACAATTCTCATTTATCTTAAAATATATTAGGTTATTTGGAAATTTTGTTTTTTACTAAAATAAGATTTAATTGTATTTTTTTTCAGCCGACTTCACACTTTAACCTTATAATCAGTATATATTTTGACGATTAATATAGTAAAGCTTACTTGTGCAAAAGCTCAATTCCATTCTGTAGTTTTTATTTGATTTCAAATATGAAAAGGGAAAGAGCATTTCTGGCATATTTTAATTTTTATTACTGAAAAGGTAAAAATGCTGCCCCCTCAAGAAAATTATCTGATGTATATGGAGAAGATATATAGTCAGAACACCATTGCCATAATTAGTTTTCAAAATATCAATCTGATAGTTTTGATATTGAAGATGTATCACATTTTGGAAGAACAGTTAAAACTGATGAAGACTCAATAAAGATATTGATGCAAACTGGTGAATAACTATTCACACGATCACTATGAAGTTAACTTTATTGAATTCAACTGTTCATGATCATTTGAAAGCCTTGGTTTAATCTCAATGTGCAACATATGAGTTCCTCATGTTTTCACAAAAAGAAATTTGGGCTGTCACGTTGACGTCTGTGATTTGCTCCTCATATGTCAAGTACATACTCCACCATCGAAGCGCATCAGCACTAGAATGAGTAATACTCCAGAAAGCTATATATATATAATATATGTTGATGCTATTTGTTTGGTGGGATTTCAACACTCCCTCCCCCTCGCTTTTTTTTTTTACCCAGCCGCAAGGCAACAATTTCTGAAGTGTACTGTCATCAGCTGTACAAACTGAATGAATCACTTAAACAGAAAAGGCTAAAATTGCTCAATTGAAAAAATATAATGTTCCATCAAGATCATGCAAGATTATATATAAGTTTGGTAACTTCTGATTAACCGTTTGAGTACGGCGAAGCGCTATTGCGCTTCACTTGCCGTAAAGGTAAATATTCTCCCATACTCAAACGGTTAATATTTGTCCATGTCTCTACAAAAATTTTGGGAAGGTGAAGCCTTTATTTCAAATGAGAAGGTCGCAAAAATCAGCTGGATCAACTTGGATTGGGTGGGTAAGCAATACAGAATATGACTAAAGATTGTGAATAGCAACTCAAAAGTGTTTAAATAATATTGTGGCAAGTGAAGGTAGAGGTTAGAACTCGCAACACTAGGGCCCAGTAAAAGTAACAGCCACAATATTAAATACTTGAATATTGTAGAATATCGTATACTTGAATATCGTAGATGTTATGAAGCAATTGTCACAGTACACCCCCAACCCCCAGTGAGTCGGTGGGGAGACAAATGCTTTTAATAGCTCCTGGCATTATGGCCTGCATATAAGTGTGTGATGCGTCAAGTGAGTTTGACGGCTTTGTTTTTGGTGGCTGTGTCAAGTGAGTCTAATAGTTTTGTTTGGTTGCCGTGTCAAGTGAGTCTGATAGCTTTGTTTGGTTGTTGTGTCAAGTGTGTCTGACGGCTTTATTTTGGTAGTTGCATCAGCTGAATCTGAAGACTTTTGCTGTGGATAGATGGCGCCACAACAATTGCACAAGTTTGTGTTGTCAAGGTCATCAATGTGGCAATTGAAGGTCTAGGTATGAACCAGCAACGCTAGGGCCTATAGCCGAGTAACATAACCACAATACAAAAGTAATATTGTAAAAAGCTAGCGCCACAATGTAACTTGAAACAAATATTTTTATTGGGAATGGTAATATTAAAGATAAAATAATCTGTATATGAAAGCATAAATTTTAATTAATAAGGAAATAAATTTGTTTATTTAATTGTTATACAACCTTAACAACCTTCCTCATGCTTCATAATATATGTGAGCAAAATTTGAAAAAAAAAAAATCTATTCGGTTGTTGGAATTTATGCAATTATTCATTATGAGTTGTATACAAACAATTTATGAATTTTCATTTTTACTTCTGTAAAATTTATTTTGAGAATTTTAAATTCAAAAAATTGCAAAAATTAATTTAAAAAAAATTAAAAATTTGCATCTTATTTTTATTTTTACTTAACTCATCAATAGTATGATATTCTATACTGTTGAATTTTATTTTCAGCCCACTCCTCGTTACTTCCATACCTCTGTTATCACAGACAATTTCTTAATGGTCTTAGGTGGACGAGGCTCTAATGGGGATGACACTGTTTTACCTTTTGCTTATATGTTTTCCTGCAATTTATGGATTCCTCTCACAGATGAAGGTGTGCATTCATTTCAATTAAAATTAATTTAATAATGCTTTACAAACGTTGAATTAGTTAGCTAATATTCATAAATTAATATTCAAAATGATTTATTGTTAGTTTCAATTTATCGAAAACTTTTTGTATCTGCCTTAAATATATTTGCATTTATTTAGGGAATTTTTAAATTTCTGCCATTCTTAGGATTATAGTAATATTTTATGGAATGGTATTAGATTTGTACTTTAATTTAAGTAAGCTTTTAAATTTTTTAGATTTGATAAAGAACTTTTTCTTGAATAAACTCTAGGATCTAATTTAAAGAATTATTTTTTGGTTAATTTTTTATCGTCGATAAAATAAATGTTTTCTTTAAATAAAGAACAGTCTTTCAATTTTTTTAATTGTAAATTATATAATTGTTATAAAACTGTTATGGCAAACTTGTTAGTTATTAATCATAACATACAGAACATTTATTTCAGCATTATTTTAATTGAATAATTTACATTTTAGTTCGAAATTTATAATTTTTCTTAATTTTTTTATATATTAAAAAACAAAATTCGCATTTGTTTATTAAGAAGCAAATGTTTTAATTATTTTTTTAATTATTGGAAAATTTATTAGATTTTTTTAATATTGTTGAAATCTCATCAGCAGTAGATAGCAATTTAAAATTATAAATTGATATAGCTTTTGCCTTAATTATGTGCTTTAATTTGAGCATAATAAGAGAAAACTAGGAAAAATTATTATTACTTTTTATTTATGTTAAAATCTTCTATTGAATTTTGTATTTCAAATGCAATTTTTCTCTCTCTCTAGCTATTGAAGTAATTAATAAATGGCCGGAGCCAACTGTGGGTGCAGCTGCTACTATAGCAAATGGAGACTTCTATTTCTTTAGCGGAATGGAAGGTCATCTGCATCGACTTACCATGCCTGCTGATATCTGCCTACTCTTTTCTGCTAACCGTGTTGGATGCATGCAACAGACAGGTTGTGCCTTCTGTTCCCTTTCAGGAAATGGAGTTAACCAAACATTCTGCTTCTCTCAAGATAAACACTCTCAAAGTCAGTAAGTAACAGCATTGGTTTTACAGCTTGCAGTTTGAAGGGTTAATTTTTTTTCAGGTTCTGAAATTTGAATTATTTTTAGAACTGTCTCTTGTAATTATGATCATTAATAGTAGAATTTCAATAAACCAATATCCATTTTTATTGATAATGATATAAGAAAATATGTGGCTGTCTGCACTTTATAAAGCAGATCATTAGACTTACTACTATGAAATTTCTTACAGACGTCCTTTGAATGAAGCAAATTTATATTTTAAGATGATTTTTCTTCTCAATTTTAATTAGAAATGTAAATAATTTAAAGATATTTTCTATAATTTTTTTACCTATTATCACATAAAAATTATTTTTGTACCATTTTAAAATTTATATATATATATACTTTTCTAAAAATATCTTTTTTGCAATTTCAAAACTTTTTGATAAAAATCATGTTTACAAACATTAGTTGACCATTCACTCCTATGCAGATTTTCAAGAAAATTTAGCCTGTCAAAATAGAAACTGAAATATGGGGAAAGTTTTCATTTTTCTTATTTTTATTTTTCAAATATTAATATATTATCCCCCTGTTTTTGCATTTCTTTTTTATTTTAGTAAATTAGCTTTTTATTAAGTGCTATGCTTTCATAATTTTAAATTATCCTGCAATCATAATTTTTTATTTTAAGAAACAGGAATTTTTTTTATGAAGGCATATTAAATATTAAGCAATTTTCTTTATATTGATGTTTGTCTTCTAATTTCTAAACATTCTTTTATAGGTGTTACAATCCAAGGGAACAGTCAAAATTTCTGCAAGCTGTTCACTGCAATGCTGAATGGATTGAAAAGAGGGACTGCCATCAATATACCACGTGTACTGACTGTGTTACATCCTGGCCAGCTTTTAAGACAGCCAGACAGGTTGGTGACACCTAGATTCTTATTACGACTCTGTTCCTTTAGTTAATCCTTAACCCAGTTCATATGTTTCCAGATTTTCCATTTAAAATAGTTTATTATTTATATCTTATTATTTATCATGAATATTAGTGGTGACATTTTCAAGAGAAAAATTATTTTAATAATAAAAGTTTCTGCTCATAAGATTGTTAGCAAGGTTATATGTTAATGCAATAAAAATTATTTTCAGCTTAATAGCAGCAGAAAATCAATTAGAAATAAATATTTTTGTTTCATTATATATTTAATTATTTTAATCAGGATTGAAAGTATCAATTTTTATTTGATTTTGTCATTTTCAAGTAATGACACTTTTCACTTTACTTTTCCTTTGAAAGTAATGATGTGTACCAAAATTAAAAGCAACAATGTTCAATTTCCAATTTTACAGTTTTATCAAATTTACTATCATATACAATCTATTTTGTACTTGAATATCCAATAGACCTATGCAAAATTTTTGTACATTTAACCTCCCATCCTTATTTTATCTTTACACTGAAGTGACAAAAGTCATGGGAGGACTGTTAATATCGTGTCGGTCCTCCTTTTGCCCGGCGAAGTGCAACAACTCGACGTGTCATGGAGTCCACAAGTCGTTGGAAGTCCTCTGCAGGAATATTGAGCCATGCTGTCTGTATAGACGTCCATAATTGTGAAAGTGTGGATGGTGCAGGAGTTTGGGCACGAACGGACCTTTCGGTGATGTCCCAGAAATGCTCGATGGGATTCATATCGGGCGATCTAGGTGGCCAGATCATGCGCTGGAATTGTCCGGAATGTTCTTCAAACCAATCGCGAACAGTTCTAACCCGATGACATGGCACATTGTCATCCATAAAAATCCCATCGTTGTGTGGGTACGTGAAGTCCATGAATGGCTGCAAGTGATCTGCAAGCAGCTGAACATAACCATTTCCAGTCAATGATCGGTTCAGTTGCACCAGAGGACCGAGTCCATGCCATGTAAAAACAGCCCACACCATTATGCAGCCACCACCAGCTTGAGCAGTGCCTTGCTGGCAGTTTGGGTCTATGGCTTCGTGGGATCTGCGCCACACTCGAACTCTACCATCAGCTCGTAACAACTGAAATCGTGACTCATCTGACCATGCCACGGTTTTCCACTGGTCTAAGGACCAGTCGATATGCTCACGAGCCCAGGAGAGTCGCTGCAGGCGATGTCGTGCTGTCAGTAAAGGCACTCGAATCGGTCTTCTACTGTCATAACCCAAGGAAAACAAATTTCGCTGCACAGTCCTATCGGACACGTCCCACATTGATTCCTGCAGTTATTTGACGAAGTGTTGCGTGTCTATTAACATTGACCCTTCTACACAGAGGTCGGCGGTCTTCGTCGTTAAGTGCAGGTAGTCGTCCACTGCGCTGTCCATGATGGGATGTGATGCCTGAAATTTCATACTCTCGGCCCACTCTTGATACTGTGGATCTCGGAATGTTGAATTCGCTAACGATATCCGCAATGGAATGACCCATGCGTCTAACATTCCAAGTTCAAAGTCTGTTAATTTTCGTCGTGTTGCCATAAATTACGAAAAACCTGTTCACATGAATAACTTGAACACAAATGAAAGCTCTAGAAAACGAAATGCGCATTTATACTTTTTCGCTACGATACTACTGCCATCTGTGTATTTGCTTATTGCTATCCCATGACTTTTGTCACTTCAGTTTATAAACATATTTTAATGTGAAAGGAGTAGGTTGTTTAGAAGTCAGTAAAAAAAAAATCTCATTAATTAATTTTGCTTCATTGCTTTTGATTTAACGGTTGAATAAAAGGGTTTTTAAGTGTAGAAATAATATATAAAATTAATTTTAGCTTTTTTTTTTTGTACATTTATGCAAAATGAGTTGAATTTAAATATTTTCTAATCCTGTCTTCAACATTCTATTCCCTTAAAAATAAAATACTTTAATTTTCTCAGTAGTACTAATTAATAAGAACATCTCTTCCTTTCCTCCTCTTTTAAAATCAAAGGCCTGCCAGTGGTGCTCAAATTGTCGCACAGGTCGTTGTGTGCCAGCAGGAGCTTCCTGCGATGATGAAAGCGACTGTAACATTCCAAGAAAAGTGATAAATGAGCCTGGTATGTGTCCCGTTAGATTTTGTGGTGGAACAGATTGCAAAAAATGTGCAGATCTTCGCATGTGTATTTGGACACGACAAGTACTTCGTTCTAGTGAGTGGTTTTATATATATTTAAAAATTCGTTTTTTATTACAAAATCTTTTGTTTCGATCTCAATTTTTACTCATTTATCATTAGTTAAATATTAAAATGCAAAATTTCACTTAAACATTGATTTAAAAAATAAATGTTTATAGCTATGAATATATTTACACACAATAATAGTTCAAATGATTTACTGCCTATAATTCAATTGGAACCATATTTTAAATGCATGCTTTTGAGTTGCCTTGAGTCTTTAAGAAATTACTTTTAAGATAAATTAAGCTAGGAAAAAATATTATTTTTTATCAGGAATAAAGAATTTTCACCTGTAATAAAATTCCCAAATAGCTCTATACTACTGTAGGCAAAACATATTGAAAATATTTCATTTATGAAAATTGTATTAGAAATAAACTGTATAATTTTATGATGTATTTTCATGACTTACATTACCATATGGCTATCATTAACGTGGGATTTTTTTATCATCTAAAAGTGAATTTGTTTTTAATACAATACAAATTACCACTTTATCAGTTATCCGAATATCAGATGTAATTTATGAAGAATATGCATTAAAGTCTTTATGCAGTACAATTTCTGCCTTTAAAAAATTAAAAAGGCAAAAGGTTGTAATGATTATTAATCAAAAACAAAAGTGTTTGAGTTGTATTTATGATATATTTAAAGAGAATAGATCATCCATCATCCAAGTTCTTGTAATCCACTCACTTTGTATAATCATTAACATTATTTTTCAAATTTGAGAACCGAGTTAATGATTGACATTTAAAATTACAGTCTGTGACCAAATTCTGATATTGAAACCTTCCTGAATTTTGTGATGTAACTTTGATACAGATGGTATGATTTCTATTCCATGACGTTATTATTCATGTCTTCCATTCTTCTTCCATGTTTACTTAATAATTTAACAGATAGTTCTGCAATTTCTATATTCTTCAAATATAGGATTGGGCAACTTTCTTTCATTTCTAAAATTAAAATAGCCTCTTTGAGATATTATTTTGAGTCTATTGATGAGATGAAAAATTAATTACAAATATGATTTTAAAGCATAGGAAAATGTCAAGCAAGTAACGCAGTCATTTGGTTACATTGAAATATTGAGTGTGAATATTGGCTATAAATTGATGCCTTTGTATTATTGCAGTATTTCTAATATATATTTCTGCGTGAAAAAATTTGATTTTTGAAGAATAATTTTTTATGGTTGATTAAGAAAATTTCAAGTAAAAATTTTTAATAAAGGAACAATTAATTGCTGAATTGATTGGTATTAATTGATACTTTAATAATTACTGATTTCAATTAATATATGTTCTTCTTTATTGCAGTATTTTATTATAAATGTTAATTAATTAACTGATTTAGTTTATTTAATTCATGCTTGGTGTAATTGATAGATATTAGTTTAAAAAATAATAAGAAGAAAACTGTAGGAATATTAACAACCATTTTATATTTTAGTAGATCTACATTCATGAGTAAAGTAATTAAATTTATCTCCTTTGGTTGTTTGTTGTTATAGTAATTGTTTTGCTTATCTGTTTTATCTTAACTAGTTGGTTTTGGGCATACATTGAATAAGAAGCCGATCTACAACTGGGTATGTGTGTTAAAGGAAATTCAGTCAGCTCCTTCTTTTCTTATTGAGTCCATGCCTCCCCACAAATGTCCAATTGGGTGCACCCAACTTACTGATTGTACTTCCTGTCTTCAGAGCCCAGGGGGAGAAGGAGGCTGGCGCCAGTGTGTCTGGAGCGAAACTCTGCAAATGGTGAGCACTCTTCTCTTTGATTTCAGTTTTTGGAATTGAATTTTTTACGGATTAAATCTTTTTAATTGCTTTTTTTTACATCTAGTGATCCTAATTTTGAGAATATATTGAATGTGTAATAATTTTTTTAAGATCTAATTTTAAACTACATAAATAATTCCAGTTTCACCATATAGTCTTCAAGATAAATTTTAAGGTGAATTTTACTTTGTTTACTATAATTTTCGAGCTCTGATTTTTGAATATATCAATTCTTTACATTCTAAACTTGAATAACATTATTGTAAAATTGAATGAGGTGTATTTTTTAAGAATCAATTGTTTAAATGTGTATTCTAGTAAAACAATTTTTGTTATTAATTTGGTTCTCAATATACGAAGTGAAGACAAACCTTTAGACATTGAAGAGGAGATATTCAGTACAGAGAGAAAAACAATACATAGATTTTTAAATCTCAGATACACTCAATAGAAGTTTGAATTCAATTTTTTAGAGTAATCTGTTATATAAAATAACTTAATATAAATAAAAAACTATACATGAATTGATGAATTTTTTTTCTTCCTTGACAGTGTATGACCCCCAGTTTTGAACTTCTTGGCTGTGAAGATGGTTCTTGTGGTTTAGTTGTTCGTGGCAATGAAACTATGTGCCCTGTGCCATGTTGGCAACATTTCCAGGCTTCCCACTGTCTTGGTCAAGCCAACTGTGGATGGTGTGCTTTCGCTGGACCCAAGGTTGATGGGCGAGGCTTGTGTATGGACGGTGGCATCATGGGCCCAACTGGAGGAATTTGTCGAGAAAACCAAATTCTTCTTAATGGCCTTCCTTTACCAAGTAAATATACTTTCTAATATCTATTGCAATATAATCGATAAATATCTACATACATATATCTATAAATATTTTGCATATTATCTATAAATATTTACATTTACTCTGACTTTTAAAATAAAGAACATATAAGGTGCATCTAAAAAATATGGTGTGTGAGGACATGAAATAAATAAAGCAAATCATAGAAACAAATTATTTTTATTCTCATTCAAAATAACATCCATTGAAACAAGTCACAAACAGCATGTTTTGAAATGATGTATAGCATAAATTTGAATGGTGTAAAGCATTTCTCACTCACTTTGCTTTTGAGATATACATTGAACTTTTTAGATGCATGCTGTAATAAAAAAATTGGACTTGAGTCCACCCATCCCACTGTTCTTTTTATACCTTATGAAACTTGGAATACAATATTATTTTTTGACCACTTGTATTTTTGGATTTCAAAAGTGGCATAAACACACTTTTATACCTTAAATTCTCCTCATAAGTCAAGTCGGAATATTTATTTATGGTTTTCTCAATGTTATGCTATTGCATTATTCTTTAATCTATTGATTCAAGAATTGGTGCATAATTTTTTGCACTAAATTAGAAGTAGTATCATTCTATGTATAGTATAATTTTATTTTTTAAAATGACTGTGTTTGATAGCTTATTTATACATTTCTTTTAGCACAAACAGTTAAATGGTTCCAGATGTCCAAAGGCGCTCCCTCTTGGTTTTATCTAACAAAACCTCCTGAAAACGAGTGTATGAATGGACATGACACATGTGATAAAACTCACGAGGAATGTGTGGATACTCTTGAGGGTTTTGAATGTCAATGTAAACCTGGATACCAAATGAAAGGGTTTGTAAAACTAGACTTTTTTGTTTTAACAATCTATGTTAAGTTGTTTATTCTTATACCTGCTTAAGCATAAATTTTCATGTAATGTTTTCTTTTTTTTTCTTTCTTTTTTTTCCCTTCAAAATATGGCCAGATAGACAGACTTTCTCTGGGTAGATTTTGATCAAAATTTGATAGAAATCTTCAAATTTGGTATAAAGATTCTACACCAAATTTCATTTAACTAGCTTAGCATTTTTGTGTTACTGTATTCACAGAAAGCTGATACATTTTTCCAAACCATATTTTCTAACTCGGAAAGATCCAAAATGGAGATATATGTCAGAATCTCAAGTTTGAATTCATTGATAATTATAATACTTTCTCTGTACTTCAGATATGAGAAATAAAAAAACTAAATGAGTTGGAAAGATGAAATTTAAAATATTATCAATAGAACTGTATGTGTATATCAAATTTTTAATTAAGTCAATAGATATATTAATTGTCTGTTATTCTGTCTATTACATGTAATAATAAAATGAATGAGATTTGATGTACAGTCTTGCTGGGAAAAAACATTGAATTATGTTAAATTTTGGTTCTGTTTACACAAAAGGAAAAACTCTTAAATATATACTTAGTTTATATATAATACATGACAACAGACTTACTTTATTTAATAAGTAAAAAGGAAGGAAACATTCCAGCTGGTAAATTTTTTGGAAAATTTCATATTTCTGGTTTATATTCGTAAAATAGAGTATTATCATAAACTTCCATGTGTGAACCGCAAATTTTTTTAAACAATTCTAAAGCAAAATTATTGGAATCGGCATATGCACTAATCTGTTAATTTTGCAAAAAACAATTCTGTGAACAGGTACAAGTGATAAATTGTTAAATATCACTAAGTACATTATTTTTTATTATTATTATGTGTTTCTTAAGAGCAAGACAAAATTAATTTTTGTGAAAAATCAATTTTTAATTCTTGGAGCATGCAGAATGCAATGGCATTAACAATTTTCATTTATAGGGAAATGCTCAGCCGCTACTCTGTTAAAAATTTCCTCAAATCATATCACCTATAGTTTTGAATTTGTTGTATAAGAATTTCTCTTCCCATTCAGGTTTCTAACAAAATAAATAAATAATAAGATGTCACATAAAGTAAGACTAGTACTGATACAACAGATAATATACAAATAAATAAATAAATTCTTTAAATGTTTTAGTTTCAGACAGGTTTATTAGAATTCATACTGTTACCATTGGTATTCGGTGTACCAGATTACAGTGACTTTATTGGAAAATTTTCTATCTGGTTTACTATTTTGGCAATATTTCCATTCTCAGGTCAAAATGTCTAAATGTGACAGATTTTTTAAAATTTTTTATTTCTTCTATGAAAGTTTTGGAGTTAAGGGAAATTTCGAAGAAAAACACTGCTTTGATATTTTCATGTATTGACTCATATTAAGAATTATACTATATTAGTTTAGTTTAAAATTGCATTATTGCAAATGTTCTTGATTTAATGAATGTAAATTTAGTTTAATTTTTCAAAAAGATATTAATATTATTTTTTATTTAATGGACTTAAATGTAATTAATTGATGAATTTATTTTATATATCCTGTAATAATCCTTTAATTAAAGTAAATATTATTCTTGAAAGGTATATGAAAGTATATTAAAAAAATTTACAGGATTAGGAAAACGGCGAAATTTAAAAATGTTTCTATTTTTGGTTTGAAATATAAAATTATTTTATTTAAATCTTAACTTACAAATTTATTTTAATCCTCTTCAGAAATCACTGTGTGCCCACTTGCAAGCAGGGTTGTATAAATGGTACCTGTATTCAACCGAATGTATGTCAATGCAATTTTGGTTTTGTTGGTCTGAATTGTTCAGTCATGTGCAAGTGCAATGGCCATAGCAATTGTCCTGGACCTGATGAATTGGAAACATGTACAGAATGCATTAACAATACATTTGTAAGTATTTCTTCATTTTAAATTTCTTATAAATATTTTGACTGCAGTGACCTGGTTGTAAAGTCTCGACTTCAGAACCAGAGGACTTCAGGTTTGAGACCTGACCACACCAAAAAACAGTTTTGTAAGTGGATCTGATATATGTTAAAACTTTTGGGCAATTTGGAAAGGGGGTTACTAATTCAGGTGAGGTCCTTGTGGTCTGACCATGGTTCAAAATTACGAGGTCCATCCCCAAATAGTGCTATTGTTGCATTAAAACAGGTTGTTAATATAATTAAAATTAAAATCTAAACTTATAAAGATTTTTAAAAGGATTTACTTTGACAAGGAAGAACTTATCTTGAATTTTATATTTTTTTGATAAAGAAAGATATATATATATATATTAGAATAAATTTTATATAATGGTTATGTCAGCTACAGCCCTTGATAGCATTATTTTGCTATATCATTTGATAGCAACTTTTGTTTATTGAAATTGTAACACTGAATTTAGAAATATGCTTGGAAAGATTTTGTAATACTCATTGCAGTAACTTTAAAATTATTTTTATGGCATAATATATGATGGATTGATATTAATTATGAAATTTAAGTTTTAAATGTTAAATTCTGAAAAATAAAAAAGTTCAAATAATATGGTATGGTTCAAATCATCTATCATTTGGTAGATGAATTTGAAATTGTTCCATTCCAAGTAAATTGCTTATTTATTTAAAATATAAAGCTTTAATTATTCTTGAACCGATTTGATTGGTCTGTGAAATATTAATTATGTATCCAAACGGAAACCCCTTAAAATTATTTTTAAAAATATTGATTGAAACAGGAAATTTAAAATGGGATATCCTATATTGATGTATATATTTGATCTGCTATTCGAAGAAGTTCCATTTCCAAAGATACATTATTTCATGACATTTGGTGTTAATCTTTAGAAATAATATTCTTGGATTATAGAGTCTCTATTCCCAAATAATCTCCTGCATTTGAAACCACAAACTTGAGCCATTTCTTATGGATATCACTTTTATTTCACTAGTATGAGTCTTATTAGATAACACCAGGATGTGAATACATTAAATAGGAGCTATATTAAATGTATATCGTCAGATGTACGGTGTTTCTCCTGGTTTTTGACTTTTCAAACATATTATAATATACACATCTGCTAAATTACTTAAGTTTGTTAATAATAAGAATTTTTATCTGATTCTTTGTGTTTGCTTATCATAATATTAAAATATTATCTGTATTACCGAGTTATTTTGATTTTATTGATTAGATCTGAACATTCTAATTTTTAAAAAAAATTTCTAAATTGTTTTCTCTTAAACATCTCCATCATTGATTGTAAGTGAATAAACTTTTATAAAAATTTAATGGCTATGATGCTGTACAGTTTTTTGAGTACCAATATTTTTTTAAAGAATTCTCATTTTTTTTTACACACATTAAATGAGAATTTTTTAAAAACAGTTATTGTATTTGAAGTGTTGTGCATTATGTTTCTTAAAATGATGCAGTTATTCACTGAAATTATTGTTAAGCAATTTTTGAAATCAATAATTGCTTAGCTATTATTATTATCATTTTATTGCTTTATTATTATCATTATCATTTTAATGTTCATTTATTAATTATAAATCATATAAAAACTACTAAACTTAAATATATCTTACTGGCCATTTTTAGTTATTTAGATGTGCCATATTTCTTATTTATTAATTGTCTTCTCCATTAATTGTACAAGCATTTATATGAATTTTTGTCTTTTTAAATTAAGGGAAATCAGTGTCAGAAATGCAAGCCCATGTTTGTGGGGAATCCAGTCAATGGAGGCGCTTGTATCTCTTGCAGTGAATATTGTCATACTCACAGTGATCTTTGTTTTGGTTTAGATATTGTCAATAGCACATCAAGTCAGTTTTTAAATCAATCTTATGTAAGTATTAAAAAATAAAGAGGAATAAAGCATCTTTCTGAATTTTTTTTATGTAGATCTATTTAATTTCTTTTATATTTGTAGTTTGATTATAAATAAACTGTGTTATTATGTCCGTAAAATTATCAAGTTAGTTTTAATCTTTAGTTTAAAAGTTTCTGTTACCTGATTGTAATTATTTATTGAATTGCAAAAATGTTATTTTGTTACTAAAGCAGTTATTTTCTAGAAACTATATTCTAGAGCATTTAAATCCCATTATAATTGGTATATTTTGATTTTTTTTTATCATTGTTGTGTCTCAACATACATTACTGGTTACATATATCTCTGTACCACTGAAACCTATTTAAGGCATCATCAAATCTTTTCCTATTATGATGAGATGCTCTACATAGCATCATTTCATTTTAATTCTTTAATTCTTTTTTCTTTAATTTGAGAAACTGTGAGTTTAATCAAAGTAGATTAGAGATTTTTTTTAACAAGCAGTTCAAAATCCGTATTTAGTGTGAATTGGATGGATAAAAATATTAATCATGGTTTTATGAACAAGTTCAGGAAGTCCCACAAAAACCATTGGTTACCTACTGCTTGCGATGTAAGAAAATAATGAGTCATAAATTAGTCTATGTAATAAATAATAACTGATACTTTCTAGTCATGCCAAAAAAGGGAAACCAAATTATATTATACTTGTTGCAACGCATTTGTTCTTTAATGCATTCAATAATATATTGGAAATATTTCCACATATGTTCTCTAAATGTCAAATAGCTAAGAAATGAATATTTAAGCCATACAAAAATTCCATACCTTATTAATTAAGGATTAGTTCTATGAAATTGATAGCTGAAAATTTTGCAGAAATTAATACCAAAATACATGAATTGTCAAAAATGAATAAGTAAAAAAAATTGTCACTTTGCTTTGTAATGGTTTCTTTTTAAAGCTATATAATTATTAAATTATTTGTATCACAATGACAAAAGCATTTGGTTTCACCTGAGTCTTTAATGTTGTGTGGCTTAACAGTTAAAGAACTGGATAAGTAAATATCCACCCTTAATATAGGAATTTTATTTTGCTAAATTCTAGATAATAAAAGAATTTTTTTAATATCAAAATAATGTTAAATTGTTATGATTTTCCTTGCTTTTTATTCTCCTTAAAATCATATTGCATTATAACTAGTTTATTAGTGCCATTTTTCCATTTTCCTGTACCTTAAAAATACATATAAGGAAAAAAACAAGATTTTTTTTCTCCACTTTAAATAGCAAGTCTTATACAAGCTTAAAATCTTTTTTGCGTGAACAGATAAATGAGCTACGTGAAAAGCAAGTGGAAGGTCCCTTAGAGGAAGCAGTTTGCATAGACTGTAAGAACAATACTGAAGGTAAAAGATGCGATCAATGCATTGGGGGCTTCTTCAAGGCTGGAGAGAAACTGGAAGATGGATGTCGACCGTAAGTTTTGTTGCTGCTGTTCTTATGTTTTTGAGTGAGTTATTTTATGAATTAGTTTTCCAGATGCACTCATTGAAGAATATATTTCAAGTTAATTCTTATACAATAACATTGAATATTTTGTGCAATTTCAGAAATTAATAGATTACAAAAATTATTTATCCTCTGTTAAAAAAAATATTTTTGAGCCGGCATCCTAGCAAAAGGGTAGCGTCTCTTTTCCGTTATCTGACTGTCACATTTTAGGCATGGTTGTTCTTCTTCTGTGTTCTATCTGTGAGTTGTTTGAATGTATTCCCCTATAAAAAGAGGTTGTGCAACCGATTGATGCATGAAATAGCTAAATTGTATTCTTGGTCCTAGTTAGGGCTATTGAAGTCTACTGACAGATAACTGTCAGCAGACTTGCAAAGTACCATAACTCTTAACAACAACACAATGTTTTTGTTATTGTTTTTTAATTTGTATCCAGTCTCTGATTTTGAATTATATAATAAGTTTTAGATTCTATTTTTTACTCTAATAAAATTTATTTACACTATATAAAAAATTAATAAAGTAAATATAGCCATGGAAAAAAGAAAACAAATTGCCAAGCGTGGTTGTAGTGTTGAAATACCTCTATCTTGTACCATACCATTGCACAGGAAATAAACTTTTCCTCTGTAAATAAGGGAGTGGGATCTTGTACATCGATTGATTGTTAAAACACGATCTTGAATTGAGTTGTTTATTTGTCTTCTTTTTTTTCTTCTTACTTGAAAATGGCGAGAGTTTTTTGAAAACCTGATGTCAGAAGTTTATATCAGATTCCCTGTATAATCATGTATATAAGTGTAATATACATTAATCTTTTAAAAGATCACACATCTTCCACTGGTATATAGATATTGAAGCAATAATAGTTTTTATATAAATTTAAAACAAGGTGTTAATCTAGAAAAGATTCTGGAAATGATCGATTATATATTTAGCTTATATTTAAACTGCTATTACAAGATACAAATAATTTTATCATTATTTTCCTTTGAGAAATATATCACATTGGATCAAATGGTGAAAATGTTAAGAAATCTTTTAAAAAATATTTACTGTAGATTTATTGCTTCAATAATAAACTGTTACTGCATGTAATATGTATGAACTTCTAAAAATTTGATTCAAATAATATGAAATTTTATTTAAGCTTTTGTTTAAAAGTCATATTTATGTACATTTTAATAGTTGTGAGTGTAATGGTCATGGAGATACCTGCAATCCTCTGAATGGAGAGAACTGCAACTGCCAGAACAACACAGAGAATGACCGACAATGTGTACAAAAAAACAGTAAAAATATGTTGCACATGACACCTTGCTGGCAACTGCAAGTAAGTTCATTGATCCAAATCATTTTAAGCTTCACTTCTTCTTTTTTTATTTATTTACTTATTTATTTATTTTGCTAATTTTTACTTTCAAATTGATAGTTGTCAAATTCAATTTATTTAAATCTTGTAAGTGTAATTCATTCATGTAAATAAAATTGACTTTCATACTATCTTTTATCATGTGATAACTTGATGTTTTCGTTAGGGTTTTTTGAATAATTGAAGCTCAAAATCCTATTGGCAATAAATGAAGCATAAATGTCAATATGCATCAACATCTTTTAATTGCATATAATTTTTTACCTGCTTTTACCAGTATTGCATTATTATTACCTATGTTTCTTTGACAGTACATGCATTTTTAAAAGGTTGACATAGAACTATGCCATCATAGCTGTTATTTCATTTCAAAATAGGTTGAGCTCCAAAACTTTGTCTTCTTGAAAAATTGAAAATAAAAGTTTAAAAAAAATCTCATTATATAAATATATAAAGAAATGGATATAAAGGGAAGAAGTCTTGTGATTGTTTCAAACCGGTTTAAACTGGTTAAAGACATAAATTCATTATGGCAAATAATGACTTAAAAATTATAATGTTCTCACATGATAACTTGACATTTGTTATCGTGGATTTTCTTTTCTTTTTTTATATTCATCTTCTTGGTAAATAAGAGTGTCTAACAAATACTTTAATTATAAAGCATTATCATAATTGCGAGCATTCATAATTGTAACAGTTAATCATGGCCATTCATGAGTAGTTGTACAAAAAAAGTTCTGACATCTCTTTATAATGACCTTCCAAAAATAAAAAGCAAAATTGGGATAGCTGAAAATTTAAAAAAAAAAAATCATATTATTTCAGATTTTGGAATATTTTTGATAATATTAGTTCAAAAAAATACATTAAATTGCCAATCTAGCAATTATAAAAGTATTTAGGAAACGTTTTCTCTAATGTAAATAAAAATCACACTGAGTTTTTTTTAAGTCATGTCATATATTAAAATTTAGTTTTCATAGATGGTTTTCGAAGAAATTTCTCTATTTGATTGATAATAGGTTTTGTAAAAATCAAGAGGTGTGTTATTATAGTAGGGGAAAAACTAATATGGTTATTCTATGGTTTTCTCTAAGCAAGCTGAGTAACGTCATACATCTGTCTCACTGGAAATAAAACTGTCAAATCTGGAGAAGTCGAGACATGTGTTTTAAATGCTCAACAAGGATCTGACTTGCTGATGTTAGACTTCTTTTAATATTTCAAATTTCAATGAGAGAATAACATCAAAAATATAACTGCCTACAATTTTTTTGGAAGATATTGGATGAAAAAGTTGAACACTAAAATTGTTTAGTGGAAGAGCCTGAGAAAAAAGTTATGGGCATGCAATGCAGTCAAATTTATTGTGAGATATCATTTTATAAAATTTAATGAAGTAATTTGAGAAAAAAAACTATAATATGATAAAGTCTAAGATTGTAACGGTCGAGAACGTTTTAACTATGAGCCTTTTTTTAAAAGAATTATAACTGTATAGTTGTAAGTTTTATAAAGATGGGAAATATTCCTTTTACATGCCCAGGTTCTAAATTTCGAACTCCCTTGAGACTTTTTCTTTAACATACTGGTAATTAAAGCATGATACCAAACAATTTATTATTATTATTATTTAGTTTTTGAAAATATTTTTTAATTTTTTGGACTTTTTTGTATTTAACTCAACACATTAAATTTTGTTCATAAAAAATTATAAAATTATGCAAGGAGAAGGATTTAAATTTTAAATATATATTTTTTGACTCATATTTTTAGTGTTCAAAGTGTGCAGAATATTTTCTGGGGTCCCCTTCCAAAGGCCACCAGTGTTATCGTCACATGTATTTGGACAAAGAATACTGTTTCGATCCTACTACTCAAGGTATGAATTTGCTGAGTAAATGTTTCTTCTACTTATTTAATTCAATTAATAATGATTTTAAATGTTTAGATTATATAATATATCAAATAATTTGTGAAATTGGTTGAAATATTTTCTTTTTATATAATTTTGTGAAATGATATGAAAGTACAGATTATTATTATTATTATTTCCAACTTTTTTTCCTTATTATGTGCTTAAAAAATGAAGTCTCAAGAGAATGCATTGAATATCTAATTTAACTTTTTCTTTTGAGGATAGAATACACCATTTTCAAAGTGAAGGTTTTTATTCAAGATTTCATTCTTACTCATGTTTTTGTAACAGTTATTTTAAATTAGTTTTTGTTTTTATACTACCATCAGGTAATGTTTGACTAACCGGTAATAATTTCTTTCCCATTTAATACTAATCAATTGCACCTCAAGGGTAAATAGCAGAGCATAGATGTTTCTTTGTTGCTTGTTGTTTCTGTCTTATTCCTCATATTTGGCATGATAAAAATTAATATATGAGCTTCTACTACTAATGTGCCATTTATTTTTCTTCAGCATCACATCACATGTGCTGATCCGGTTAAAAAATATATAAAGAAAGAAAAGATTTCAAATTATTTTTCTGTGATTCTTAAGAATCTTGTATCTCTGCTTCATAATTACAATGAATTTAAATTCCCTTATTTATATATTTACACAATTAAGAAAAAGCAAAAGGGTTTGATGTCTTCTTAAAGGAACAATTTCACATTAAATTTGGTAAAAACTTTTTTAAACACTTCGACAAAGAAAATATGTTAGTGTTAAGATATTAGGTGAAAATAGGCAAGGGAAGTGGAAAGAGGGAAAGAAATGAAATGGCACCATAAATTAAGACAAAGAAAAAGGAGTGTTAAAAATGGATTCCTTTAACTCAAGCAACCCACATGGCATAGTAATTTTGTAAAAACTAGAAGTAAGTATAAATCATTTTTTAAAAAATTATACATATTCTTATAGGTGAGTGCAACAGAACGCCCATACCTTTGCTCCGTGGACAAACTGTGTTTTTTGCCGTTCAGCCGAGATACATGAACGTGGACATCCGCATCGTAGTGGACATCACCAAAGGAGGCATCGATTTCTTCCTCTCTGCCAAAGAGGACGCTTTCATCGTGGACGTAGAGAAGCCAACAGGGTTGCACCGCATCTACGTCGACGAAAAGTACAGCATCGACTTCAGTAACTACGAAATCACCCCGGATTTTCCCGCTTCCATGAGGAGGAAGAGGCGAGAAAGTTCCCAGAATGGCACCAGCGAGGGGATGCCCTTTCAGAACTTGCGTCCGAAGATCGGTGACGCCCAAGGGCTCACCACATACATCGATGTCAAAAAATGCGAAGATTTCTTACTCGTGAGAAATCTTGAGAATAGGTTAGTCGTCACCATCCCTCAAGAGGTTCACGATCTTAGAACAACGAGGTTTTACATGATCCTCCGTGGTGCCGAGGAGGAGACTTTTGGCAGCCTTTTCTTCAGGCAGGACCAGACCAGAATCGATCTATTTGTGTTCTTTTCCGTCTTTTTCTCATGCTTTTTCCTGTTCTTGGCCGTCTGTGTGGTCGCCTGGAAGGTGAAGCAGGCCTTCGACCTGCGCCGCGCCAGACGGCTCCATGCCGCCGAGATGAAGCACATGGCAAGCCGTCCCTTCGGCCACATCGTGGTGGTCATCGACGACGAACCCGATGACTCGGACTTCTTCATGTGTTCGCCCAGCAACTACCGCAAGAAGTTGAAGTACATGAAGGGCCACGGCAGAGACTCGCCCCGGCAGCTGGAGGAGAAGGTGAGTCTGAGGGCGCTGGCCGTCGAGCCCCTCTCCGACGGATTCGGGGCAGTTGCCACCATTCTCGTCCAGTTCCCCGGCGGGGCGCACTCACTAGTCCGCATGGCCCTCGCGTCCAGCCTCATCGCATCCCGCCACCACCTTGGATACGGCCTGAGGGCCGCCATGAGGAGGAGGACTAGCCACGCCAATGTGTGATTTCTATCGATGAATCTCATTCGTTTGTTTAGTAGGTTGTGTATTATAATTTCCGTTTTATTTTAAAATATGTACATAAATTTTAATTTATGTTTATGTTTGTAATATAATAAATATATTGTTGAATTCTATGACGTGTGGCTTTTTTCATATGTCAACTCAAAAAAAATAATTATTATTTTCAAAACTATATCTAAAGTAATGGTTTTATTCTACAGTGGCTCATTCGCTGAGCCAGGGACATGTATTATATTGGGCGATTTTGCCTCAAAGAGATATAAATTATCTTGGCCTCTTTCAAGTAGCCCTTCATTCATTTTTTTATCTTCAATAATGACGAAACATAAGCGGTTAAAAAATATATCTAAAGTAAATTTAGTGTCTCCTTTTTTAGCATTTATGAATGGATCTTTTGTAACAATTGTCTGAAATATTACCTTGATTTTCCCATATTCTTTCATGAAAACAATTAAACTGTAATAATCTATACAAAGATGATTACGCTTTGTTTATTCTTCTATCACAATTTTAAAAAACCTATATTTTAACCACTTTATAGATTTTGTTAAAAATGAGATTCGTATTTACAGTTTCTTAAGGTTTCATGTCAAATTTCATTCATCCAAATATGTTCTGTATCATATATGCATCATGCTCCACATATTGTAATGACTTGATCCTGGTCGATCAAATAAACGGGTAGCGTTTAAACACAAATCTTATATTTACAGCTTCATACAATAACAAAAACACCACAACACGTCCTCTAGGTTAATATGCTAGGAAATATTTATATCTGGGATAATAGTTCCACGTCTATCAAAAGGAAAACTAACAGGCTGCTAGCTGATCCAGTTACTGCAGTAGTTCAAGAGATCTACGGATTACTTCCGATTGATCTTTAATCAATAATTCGAGATCGCGTGGTATCTCTTCAACTGTCCAGCGCACATCTCATCTCGGATCAGCTCGACTCCTCGTCGGATCAGCTGGTCTCGTTGTCTCTTCCTTCCATTTTAACCTCGGTCAAACTCTGCCTCTCAGGTTCGCATTGACGCGCTGGAGATGCCGATCATCCAATAATTCTTCAGAAATATTACCAATGCTCAGCAGTAACCGTGGGAATATTTTCTACTCCTCCATGCCCCTAGCAGAATCTTCACAATAGAGAAAAATTCACATATGGAGGCTTCTGTACTTCTTTCTTCAAAGGGCCGTAAACGCATGTGTTGTTCATTATCGGAACTTTATCCCAGTTAGGGTAGTCCATAGAAGAAATAGCTAAATCTGGTGTTTTGACATGATTTCCTTCTTCAAAGGGCCGCAAACACGTTTGCTCCATTATCTGACTCCATTCAAGACCCAAGGGTAACATCAAAGGGGGAGAAACACAAAGGCGATCACAAAGGAAGGAATCGTTCCACCGCTGGCCATATGTAGTAATGTTCGAACATGTGTCTCTTCAAAGGGAGATAAGTTTTACGACTTCTTTATAATATAAAGACAAGCTGTTTTCCACTTTTAATGAATAAGGCTACAAATTTGACATGCATCTATAATTTTTCGGGAAAAACCTTATGGTGATTATTATCCTGCACCTCATTGCACTTCTTCTAACTTGTGTTCACATCTTTTGCGACAGACCTTCTTTTCACAAATTTCTTCTAAAAGTTCATAGTTTTTCAATACTTGTCAAATTTCATAGTCTACAATTCCGATGTGAATGTAAATAAAATTTCATTTGTTCTTAATTCATTATGCTTATAGTTATATACTCGCAGATAAACATTAATCCTGGAATTATCGTTTTTATCCTAGGAGATCTGAAACGTGGATTAATAAAACTGAAGAATAGCGTACTTTCTCGTATTTCATGTTAAAACATAAGCTTATTTAGTATTTTAAAAAATTCTCTAGTATTTCTTGCACTTAATTACACTAAAATCCAATGGTCATTTGTACTTTCTCATATGCGAAACGAATGTTTGAGAATATGGTCTAATCATTAAAAAAATGTGGATGCAATGTTTCTTTAAATTAGAGTGCTAACAAATATCTGGAATAAATAAATCTTCTTATACCTATGTGCTTTGAAAGAAAAGTTGGAGCTATGTTTACACAATAAACTCGAATATGAAACAGATGCAATTTGGTATACGATCTCTACTTCAAAATAAAAGAATACTGTCTGATGTTTGAGAGATTCCGAAATTAAGAAGCAGTAAATCTATATTTATCTGTCAATACCAATATGATAAGCCGAGTTAGCCTGATTGATAGGGCGTTGGATTCTTATATCTTGGGCTACGAGTTCGAACCCGCCAGCCGGAGACTGTGTGGTGACTGGCGCTCGTTAAATCTTTCATGGTCACAATGTCCTCTATATCGAAAGTAATACCACTGGGGGTATAGGATCAGAGGCGATCGTTCTCTGTTCCAGATCTAAATTACGATCTGTGGATGAATGAATGAAATGCATGAATGAACTCCCCTCCTCGTAAAAAGGGTTTGTAACGTGTGGGAGCTGGACGTCATACATTTGCCCTGCGGTGCTCAGGGATCCATATCCTCAGAAGCTACTGCACCCTTCCTTCCGTTGTAAAAGTGGAACACAAGAACAACAACAATGCCAGTAGGATTATCATAACTTAAAAATTCTGTTATGAGAAATATCGAAATTTTTGCATATAGCTTAATTGCCAGGATTTAAGAATTGTAAAGAATTTTGTACCAAATTAGTATGTTTCTTTGATTTTTTATGTGAATCTGAATGCAAAAATTCTTTCAAAGATGCACTAAGTGCATTCCAAACTTAAAAATAAAATTTCGTATATGGCTTTAATATCAAGATTGTATATCTGTATTCAATTTGCTTCATTCAAGTTTTTCAATTCATTTGATCAAATAGAAAGAATTCAAAAATGCAAATGCCGTTCACTTCACTGTACAATGGTAGTAAAAACAAAGCATGCCGTATTGTTGAAGTATGCAAATGAAGAATAGAGCTCGCTTTCCTCTAGTCTCATATATCATGCAGGTGTACCTTTGATTGCAACTTAAACACTGACAAATTAAGAATAGCAAGATAGTAACTATAGTAAAATCTAAAAATTTCAGATTCTTTAATAAAATTCAGAGTTTCGACAATCTACATAAATATTTAAATCCGAAAAAGAATAAAATGGGGATAATATTTATAATGCCACTTTTTTTTTCTAGCGCTCACACATACTTTTTATTGTCGTTGTTTACAAAAGTTACCAAGTCCACACATTTTGATGAAGCTAATTCTCCAGAGTATAGTATAACTCACTGCTCTTGACTTTTTGTTGCTGAATAACAGATGCCATATTTCGCTAAGTTCTGAAGGTTCTTTTATCAGGCAAAAGGCACAAGTTCATTTAGTGAGTTCCCCTGTTATGTCTATGAGCTTTAAAAGGACTTAGTGATTATCTCCTGTTGTTTCTCTTGTGCACAGCCTACCACTGAGCGAAGCAGTATCGACATGATTTGTTCCTGCAGACTGTTTTTAACATTATCTATCCATGACACTAAACCGATTTACCAAACCGACATCCTATTTGAGGCAGCTGACCCTTAGTCATCACTGATCTTTCGCCTCATCTTCCCGTTCTCCGGTTATCCTATTAAACAAGGAACAGGTCATCACTTTTTTTTTATCTCCTCGAAATTCTCAACATTCCTCCTAATTCTCATTCCAGAATTTGAAATTCAAACTCTTTAAAACTTTCAAACAGTTGGTAAAAAACTGACAATTTTCGACATCATGTTCTTCGAAATTTTAAGATTATCTGGTGCCGTCATTGCTGTACTTAAGTAATCGTTTTCATCTTTCAGGTTCTTTCTTAATTTCGAGTTTTCTATGCATTAACCTAAATTAGGGGTTCTCAAAAGGTGAGTCACGACCTCCAGGAGGGTCGCGAGATGTGGAAGAAAAGTTTAAAGAAAATTAATTTATTGCTGTAGTTTTGAATAAAAAAAAGAGTGGACATAAAGCTTTTAATACACATACAATTTGGTTTTTGTGTTCTCTTAGTTAATGGGATACATGAGCTTGTTTGGAATTAACCATTTTTTTAATGTCTGGAATGAGCTTTGTAAAACACAAAACAATGTCATTTTCCAGTGTCAAACGATTTCTTGATTTTGTTTTTAAATTTATCATTACGGAAAATCCTTGTTCACAGTTGTAATGTGTAGAAAATGGCATCAAAGTTTTTAATGCTAATGTGGACAGTTCTGGGTATTCCTTTTTAATACGTATCCAAAATTTGTCGATATAAGCTTTGTTAAAAGTTACTTTAGCTGACTGATCACTTGAAATCTCTATCAGTTGATCATGATGAAGGGCACTTAGCTCAGCTTTTGTTACGGCTTGCTCACTGAACGGATTGAATTATCCACCCAACCCCACTCATATCCTTAACTGGAATGTAATCTGTAAACTGTTCAATAAAAGTTTCGAGATGAGAGGATACTAGTTAGGAGAAAGATGTAGTGTAAAGGAATGTGGCCCAGTACCCGACACATACTCTATGAACTCTTGAGTACGTGTAAAATTTTCAAAATCTCAGTCTAAACTTTAGACAGAGTTAAATCTTTGGGGGGTAGCCAAAATACTTAGTCTAAAAAGGGGGTCGCAATGTCTAAAAGTTTGAGAACCCTTGCCCTAAATAATAGTAAACATGATTTTCTGCTTCTGCCGGGAATTGTATGGTAATTACTTTCGATAACCTTTATAAGTGGTCGCCTGGAGTGAAGAAACCTGAATTAGTTGACGACATAAAAAGAGAGACTTAAGTAGAGTTTGAAACAATCAATATTTAAAAAATTAAGTTGACTCCTACTTTGCACGAGAGGATTATGTGTTCAATATCATTAATTCTATTACATTCATGGCAAAGGGAATCATTTTGAAGATTAAAACAGTCCTGTTATTATACTTGTTTTGCTGATTACTCTGGCCAAAACAAAATCAAATCCGTTTCCGTTGAAAATAAAGATATCGAAAACTAGAGCACACTGTACATGCTTAAATTTTCTGCGCTAGTTGGGATAAGGCAATACAGATGAGACACTTTTAATTTCTTTCATTCTGTTTTATTTTAATTTGAAAATACTTCAAAAGGAATCCAAAAAGTCGATTAAATAACAATATTTAATTTTAAGGACAGCAAATACTAAAAAAATAAGCAGAATTGTTTGAAATAATCGGTCGAAAAATGTTAAGCCTTGACGTATTAACATGGGGAAAAAAACAAAATGAAGTTTTATTCATTTGGCGATGAGGAAATAAAGATTTTTGGCGAGAAAGTTTTTAATCTATTAATAAAAAAATTAATGAATTAATATTTTCAAAAACTGTATAAACATCAAGTGTCATCCACTACAAGTTTTTTGAAAAATGCATTTGAACTTGAGTGGATTAAGGAAAAGCATTTTATTAACGATTGACAGTTGAACAAGAATATATATATATACTAGCATTCCCGTACCCGGCATTGCTCAGGTAATGGAATTAGCAGAAGATAACAGTGCTTGGTGCTTAGTTACGAAAATCCCTTATAATAATTACTTATTACCTATAATGTTTTCTAATTTTGGGAGGGTCCCGGTGCCCCTGGACTCCTTATATATGTGCCCTTGTCCTTAACTGTCCGTAAGGATCCTTTTAAAGTAATGATTTTCTTTGCAACTGCTGGCTATCCACATTTTATTGTTATACCTATGTTTAAGCAAGAACTTCTTGTATACAATATTTTTTTTGGGGGGGGGTTCTGGTGCTAAAACTATTAAGCTGCTTGATGAACTGAATCTGGAGCAAGCTACATAAAATTGGCCGTGTGAAAAACAGTCTCCTCTTAAATCGATCCCTGCTACTTTTAATGTCTGTCCTTGTGACTTA
>JAOUZG010038029.1:5906352-5982768 GCA_026289955.1 Argiope argentata | reverse complement strand
CTACATCTCTTAACCATTTTGTAGGCGTTTTTAACAATTAAATTTGATAAATAAATAAATAAAACGTCAAAATGATGCATAGTGATTTGAATGGTGAGTCACACTCGACATCGGACCGCAAAGGGTTAACACAAAAATACACTTGTAGCAAAAAAAAAAAAAATGTCATAGCCAATTTAGTATTTCTAATCAATACGTTTTTGAATTATTTTGTTTACATCTTTCTGAAAGTACAGATCAACAACCCATTATTAAATGTCTATAATATAGATGTTAAATCTATGAACAGAATTTTATCCAAATAGATATCTTCGTCTTGTAATTATTCTGTTAACTTAAATACGAATACCGGGCAGACGGATTTTTTAATGCACAAAATTTGTTGGTAATCTAATCGTATTCCAAATTTCATCCATCTATTTTGAGTAGCCTTTGTCATAGACAGACCGACATAAAACAAATAAAAAAGGCTATTTTTCGAATGTAGAGGAATTTAAGATAGGGAGATACGTCAGAATTTCAAGTTCGAATTTTTTGACGCTTATTATATACTTTGTATGCGAGAAAGTAAAAATCAAACGATCTGATAGCGTTAGTTGTAGTAGAAAGTATTACAATTGAGGAAGATAGAGCGTCTTTAGCATGATAGGAATTTAAAGGATTTGACTTAAGAATTTGCTTAACTTCTGAATTAGATGACACATCCTATTATGGGACTTTTATTATGTTTTACATAATAATTCTTTAAAAAAAAAAGGAAGAAAAAAAGTGAGGTACTGAAGCTTTTTTAATTGATTTTTTAATTTAAATTATTCAACAATCATTTTATTGCAGATTAAAATTCAAATATTCAGTAAATCGATGCGGGAATCAGATTCGTCCTTGTCTACGAAGGGATTAAACGAAGTATGTCAACTGCAGTTAATGGTACAATTTGCAGTTTAAGATAATGCATAGTATAAAACCCCTTTTATTAAAGTGTGAATTTACTTTCATATTAAATGCATTTGGCAAAATCAACTTATTAATAATTTATTTTATTTAACCCATTCGCTGTCAAGCCTAAATTGTATGAGGTTTTTCCCATTGCCATTTCTGTTTTGAGTGTTATTGTTTATCTAAGTTTTATTATTTCAAAATAAATACACATATTTTGTCATAAATAATCATTTACATGCATCAAAATCAAACACGAGTATGCTCGTGGTTGGCAATGGAAATAACCTTATACAATTTAGGCTTGGCAGCGAATGGGTTAAATAAAGTTGAATTTTTGTAAAAAACAATTTATCTGTAGCTTTTTTTCAAGTTTCTACACTTGTATATGAATGTTTGGGGCCATCAAAAGTTTGCAAGTTTGACAAGTTGTACGTTATAATATATTGAAAGTATCACGAGTATATTCGTGCTGGCAATGGGTAACACCCTGCCAACAACGAGTATATACATGGTTTGCAGCTAATGGGTTACTATTATTATTTAATAGTTTTTTGAAAAAAATATATATTCTTTAATATAATTTTAAAAATGTATGCATATACTTTGTACAAAATGTAATTAATATCGTAAAATTCTTAGAAAATTAGTTATAATTATCGGTTGAGGATTTCCTGACTTACACTTGTAAGCGTTTGATCATTTAAGGTTATAAATAAATGCATTTTAAACAAACACAAAATTAAAAGTCATAATTTTATAAATAGCGTAGAATATGACTCTCATTTAATCGATTATTATTTTTATATGAAAAAGAAGAAATTGCTCGCACTTAAATGCTTTCATAATTCAATAAATACACACACTATAGAACTAGCATTTCATTTAAAAGATTGCAGTTGTCATAATTTGACAATTTGGCTCATAAAATTGTTTAATCTACTTCGCAGAGGCCTTGTTTCAGTCCAACAGTTCTAGACAGCTATCTGGTCTGTTAACAATGAAAAAAGTAATATTAAAAATTATGTCAATTCCTACTTGGGTCAAAGAAGAAAGGTTTTATTTTAGTAAATAAATTGCCATTAATATAAATAGTTCATTTAAAAATTGATTTTCGCAAGATTCCAACTCTCATTCTTCGCCTCCACGTGAAAAATGCCGAAATCCTCGCATTTTAATGATTGAGCTACTGCCAGTTGATTTCAATTTTCATTACAAACTGCTGAAAACTCTGTTTAAAGCATTAAAAATTGAACCTAATTAATGAATTAATTTTCGAAAAAACTGTATTAACATCGAGTGTCATGCACTACAGGTTTTTAAAAATTGTATTTGAACTGGAGTGGGTGAATAAGAAGTTTTTTATTAACGATTGAAAATTTGGTCAAAATATTTTTAGGGGAGAATGTAAACTAATAGTAAGAATTGAAAAAAAAAAAAATCCTTGCCCTGAAATTATTGACGTAACCGCTTACAACAAGACTTGCACAACTGCTATTCTAAGATTTACTATACAGTCTGAAAAGACCCCCCCCCCCTATATTATCCAATCTGCAGACGCGCTTCCAGTATATTCAGCGCCTCTCTTTTCATAAATAGCTATTGGGTTGATGATCAATTCCTTGACATACGAATTTATTGTCTAATTTAAAAGTTAAGTAAATGTTCCAACTAAGATGTATCGTTATGTTAATTCTTATAATAATGTAAAGAGCATTCGAGATACCGAAATATCCCTAAATATTTTCTACGCTTTAAACTACTTAACACTTTTACCTAATTACAGTTCAAAACTAAAAATTCGATGATCGTGTCATGTGCTTTATTGTACGAGAATGAGGTAAAAATGGATTTTCTTCAATACATTATTTACATTTCAGTGGATTCGAATAATTTAGGATTATACATTTGAACGATACTCATCGCCGCTTTTTCCCATAAATTAACTCTTCACTGACTGAACACTGATTGATTACCTTATGAATTGAAACACCTTTTTAACAACATCAAGTAAATGAAACAACTCATCGTACATAAAAGAAATTTTATTTTCATAAAATACAGCAATTAAAAACTGTTAGTATATCTTGAACAATACTGTTGACAGTTTAATGTATATAGAAAGGTTCAAGAATTCACAAAATAATGCATTTTAGCTTCTTTTGAACGAGCAATTACAAGAAAGAGACCAAGATCTCCATTAATAGTCCAAGGAAGAATTTATTCCACTCACTTCTACAGAAGACATCTGTTTCTTCGTCGTGGAATAATTCAAGAAGACAGTGCTTTGCAAAGCACTGAAAAACAAGCCATTTTCTGTAAAACGAGAATGTTTATCGAATGCAGGAAACACATCAGTAAATCGCAGAAAAGTCAAACACTATCGAAGACTCATCACACAGCAGGTAGTCTTCTTTAAAAATCAGAATTTGCATTATTTATTCGATTTTGCGACATCAGTAAATCATCGGAAATATAAACAATCTCAAAGGCATCATCACCTAACCCACACTGGAGAGAAACCATATCACTATAGATATAGAGATTGTTTTTAAGGGGTATAAGAACCCAATCATAAAAGAGGCAGCACCCTATTTATATATGTATCGAGTCCCCACGGTTACCGCCATTTTATTGCTTGCGAATCTCTCTTTATTCTTCTTTTGGTTCAGTTCGGTTACGATAATATATTTCGTTGAATGCAACTCGATGGTTGTAACTAAACCGTAATCAGACGACGATCAAATGATACGTGAACTGTTAACTATATCTCCAAATTTTCATGGCATCCCAGCAAAAGGTTATTTGACATTTAAAGTCAGTTTAAACGTGATCAAGTTTAGTTATATTAGCGTCCCGTTGTAAAGCAACACTAGGACTATTTTGGAACGGCCCTCAGCATTTTGAACCACGATCAGATGACGAGGGTGATGTCTGAGTTGGCATCCCCTCTCCACAGCACATCAGTGGGTGGACGTTTGGTCCTGACGGATTTGACATGCATTAGACCCCCTCGCAAGTCGGATCTTCGATGGAATCGGGTCTCGAGCCTGAAACCTAAGGTTCACGAGCCGAGACCTTACCACCAGGCCACCGGGGCTCTTTAAACGTCATCAAACCAGCATTTATGGCAGATCTTTTCAGAAATAGGATTTCGAATCTTTAATTTCGAAACAGAGATTTGCAACTATGCTAGCTAGGCCTCAGTTTTCTAAGATCGTGGTTTTGAAAAGGAGAGAGATCGGACGATTTAGGGCTGTAAAACCAGTTATAATGAATACCTGTTATGCATCTGTATGTTCATCGAACCTAAAATGTCAAAATGCTCGCTTTTGAGGTACATAAACTTATTGAATCAACCTCAGATGTAGGCTCCATCATCTGATCTGGATTCGAAATTGCCAGGTCCTTCACTAAATAGGCCTTTGGATCTTCAGAATGAAATACTGATCTTAGTATCTTGAACTGTATCTTTTTTTTGGGGGAGGGGCATTGTGGAAGAGTTTTCGTCTCGAGATTCGATTCCATTAAAGACTTCGACTATATGAGGTCCTATTGCAACCCAAGCAAATAAATCTAAGAAAGTTTGATCCCCCCCCCCTAAATGAGGCTTTGATTATCAAATGAATCTTCCTCCTTTACCCTTGTAAGGAATTAAATGATCCGAAGAAGACTTATTTTATTTTATTTTATTTTATTTTAGAAAGGTTGATTAGCTTGTTCATTAACAATATGACAATAAAAGGAAACTGGGGGAAGAGGGAAATAAAAGATTAAAATGAAATCTTCTATGTCTATTCCAATGTATCATGTCGGAACATAATTTCTTGAACGGCCAAGTACCACGAGCTCGTGCGAGTTAGATTATATTTTTATCCATTTTAATTGTTTCATCGAATGAGTCACTCTAGTATTACATACGATCAAAAAAACTGTCTCGCATTCATTGTTTTAAAAAAATATCGCTTCTCCTATTTATTTCATTTCGTATAATCACGTGCTCAAAATGACATTCTTCTAGGTTTTATTTTCTGTAGTCATTAATTTATTTTTTTAAAACCAGAGCTTTTGTAAATACAATGGCAACGCATTATTAAAAGCTAATTGTTTTGAGATGTGCATGCAAATAATAAAATTTTTATTTTTTGCCTTCGGATTTTTATTGACGCCAGAAAACCTCATCCCAAAATCAACATCATATTCTGTCAAAGTGTTTTTTTTTTTTTGTTAAAAAAAAACGCATTGCTTGCAAGAACCACACTCTTCTAGCAAGAAGTAGCATTCCCTCCATCTTGACACAAGACACCGATAATCGTAAAATTCTTCTAAGAGATCATTACGGTCACATCTCACAAAAGATTGCGTGTTTGTACTAAAAAGTAATTGCTTGCTATTTTGCCAGCTTAGTTTCTGACGATAAGGGATATTCAAGAAAATCTCTGCTAGGGCATGTACTTCTCTTTGTAGAGCTCTCTCTCTTTTGCACACCATCACTGAGCCCATATTGTTTTACGTGAAAGATAGTTCACTCGCAATCGGTAACCTGATCATTTCATCACAAACTACGCAGGCGTCCTGGCACAGAGATAGTGCGTCTTCCTCGTGATTTGGACATGCCCGGTCCGTGCATAGTTGTTCTCAGGGCCAGACTTAGCATAGTTGGGGCCCAGGGCAAAAACTTATTTAGGTCCCCTTTGCTTCACTACTTTTGTAATGAAGAACATTCATTAAAAAAAAAAGAAACGTAAATTTCTATTCGATTTGGGCCCTCACTTACAGTGACACAAATAATTGAGGATGCACGTTACATTTACTTGGTAAATCCAACTTTCAATCGAAATAACAATTTAACTAGAAGTGCAAACGTGTTTTTATTTTCACACATAACAAAAGGGTTGATCTACAGTAAAAATAACGAAAATTAACAAAAAATATCTAAAATTAAAAATTTTACAAGTATTTGAAATAAACATAGGTAGATTTTTACCTCAAAAAATTAAGGATACACCAATGAAATTTGTGTGACATATCGCATACAAAGACAGTGTGGATATTTGGTTGCATGTCCTTTGGCTTTTATAATGTCCTCCAAACGTCTTGGTACCGATTTGACCAATTTTTTGATGGTATGTGGAGATATTTTATTCCATTCTTCTTGTAACACTTGCTTTAAATGGGCTTTGTTCCTAATTTGGTATTTTTGGACCGCTATTTCGAGTGCGGCCCACAAATTTTCTATGACATTGATGTCAGGGGACTGTGGTGGTGTGTGCAATTGCTGTTTACAATGAATAAGACACCACATTTTGACATTACGTGCCGTATGTTTGGAGTCGTTGCCTTGCTGGAAAATAAAATTTCTATCTAAACCCAATTTTTTTTTCACTTTTTTAAAGATTGTTGTTGAGTATATCTATATAAAGCTTATGATACATTATTCCATCTATAAAAACTAAATTTCCTATCCCATTTGAAGCCATTCAACCCCAAACCATGACGGAGCCAGCATTATGTTTAACTGTAGGAAGTATATTTTTTGGATCCAAAGCGGTGTTCGGCTTTCTCCAAACGGTGCGACTGCCATCACTTCCAAAAATGTTGAATTTACTTTCGTCACTAAATATAACTTTCTTTTAAGAGTTATCTGTCTTCAATTGATGAGTTTTTGCAAACTCAAAACGCTTTTTCTGATTTTGTAAGCTTATGAAAGGTTTCTTTCTAGCTACTCGACTGCTATATCCAGCATGTCTAATCACATTTCTCACAGTTTCAGCACTTACACTTCTGCCGATTATTCGAGAAGTTTCTGTAGCTAGTTTGACTGCACTTAGTTTAGGATCAATCTTGATATCTTTCAAAATTTTCCTTTTGGTTACATTTTTCAGGATACTTTTGCTTCCTCTTCCACTTTTATTTTCAATTAATCCATCGCTTTTAAATCTTACAATGATTTTCTGGACACAAGAGTGGCTTCTACCGACAGCTTCAGCTATTTCACGATAAGAATTTCCTTTCTTAAATAACCTTAATATGAATTTTCTTGCATAAATAGTTGTCTCTCTCCGAAGACCCATTTTCCATTTAAAATTGCGACTTTAAATTCACATAACCAACTTCAAAAGACAAAAGTAGAAGCCGAAAAGGTTTAAGATAAAATTGGCCAAACTTAGGCTATGACAGTAGTAAGCAGGAAAAAAATGTAGTGGTAGTTAAACAAATATTTTATTGGAGCATCCTTAATTTTTTGAGGTAAAAATCTGCCTATGTTTATTTCAAATACTTGTGAAATTTTTAATTTTAGATATTTTTTTTGTTAATTTTCGTTATTTTTACTGTAGATTAACCCTTTTGTTATGTGTGAAAATAAAAACACGTTTGTACTTCTAGTTAATGTGTTATTTCGATTGAAAGTTGGATTTATCAAGTAAAAGTAAGGTGTATCCTCAATTGTTTGTGCCACTGCATGTGGGACCAAGGGCAACTGCCTCGTATGCCCCTGCCTTAGTCAGGCCTTGGTTATTCTTCTGTGTACTATCTGTGAGATATATGAATGTGCCCCCCTGTAAGAAGGAGCTGTGCAAGCGAATGTGAGAAGTGTGTAGCTAAAGAAGTACTCTTGGCCCTAGTTGACGCTACTTGAAACAAGAGACGCACCCCCGGCTTAAAATCGCTGAATGCGCCAAAGAACTTGTCCATGGCAAGTGTCATTGATAACAACAACAACAATCACAAACTGCAACTCCAATCCATTTTGAGTAAAACGTCACGCATTCTTGTGAAATAATTATGTTTAATTATATTAACGTCCAGTTGTAAAGCAACACTAGAGCTATTTTGGACAGACCTTGTAATTTTGAGCCGTGGTTCGATGACGAGAACGACACCTTAAACAGCACCCTCCACATCTCAAAATCACACCAGCGGGAGGACGTTTGACCATGACAGATTTAACATGCCACGTACCCCTTTACAGGACGGTTCTTCTGTGCAATCGGGTCTCTAACCTGAGACCCTACAGCTCACGAGCCGAGAACTTGTCACCAGGCCACTGTGACCAACAGCGAAATGATTAAAGTAGTCCAAAGAAAGAGAAAATGGTGGATTAGGTACTCTTCTCATAATCTGATGATGACTCAAAATGAAGGGTCTCCAGCATTTTCAGACTTACAGAATATTTGAATCCTTTATGGATTCTATGCAGCTTAACTACTGAATTATGAAATAAAATTTTAGTTAAGGAAATAAAAAACAATAATTCAATCCATGTATAGTCACGGGGGGGGGGGAAACGGTCTATCAACTTTATTCTGCTATCGTTGTTATTGTTACTTATGGCACTTGTCTATGGACAAGCCCCCGGCTGATACAGCAGCAGGTTTAAGCCGAAAGGAACGTCTCTTTTGTTTTTTGAATTAGCGACAACTAGGACCAAGACTACGACTTAGCTACACACTCACAACCCCTTTTTAAAGGGGGGGAGGCACATTCACAGATCTCACAGATAGCAGATAGAAGAACAGCCATGCCCGAATCGGAATTTGAACTCGGGACTCCCAGAACACGAGAAAGATGATCTACCTCTACGCCAGAAAGCCAGCTCTGCCATCGTTCATTGTATAATCATTAAAAGGGTATCATTTAAAAGTAATTAACATATTCAAACAGAATTTTGAAACAAAAATTTTATAAGGGACCGTCTATATATATTGAAATAAGAACTAACTTCAAAATTTCATATAGTAACAAAAGTTTTTCTCATCAAATTTCAAATCTACATTTAAAGTTCTTCCCAAAAACCAAATTTCATAAGTTTAGTCCTGTTCGCTTCGAAATTATGAACTAAGAAATGTTGACCTTTTAATGTTAAATAAGATTTTGGATTTTTATTTATATTTAAAAAATAATATTACTTTGACCTAAACTCTTTTAGATGTGAAAATATGAATTATTCTACAACTTTTTTTTTTACATATATTCGGCATTAAAAAGTTATTTTTAATATAGGAAAAAAATTTCAAAACTTTTAAACAGCAAAGTCAATAAATTTGGGCCTAGATTGGAGGGGAAAGCCATTTTATGGGAGAATACAAAATTTCAGTTCACTCCTATGAATAGTTTTCTGTTATATTAAGTTTTCTGTATTTCCTTAAAGAATATATTTACGGGCACATTCACAAATTTGTGAGAACGTGATGTTGTTTTGGTTTGAGTTTTTTGAAACCTCAAAATGTGTAGACAACAAAACGGATATTTATCGCTTTGAGGCTTCAGCTTTTCGCCTTTAGGGTTATTAGAAAATGATAAAGATTATTATCTCGTTTGGAGATTTAACAACAAAAAATCATTTAAAAATAGAAATTTAATTTGCAATTCATAAGTGTAAGCCAATAACAACGTTGTTATTTATTTATTGTTGTTAAAATGTTTTTATATTGTGAGAACACGATACAGTTCTAGTTTAAGATTTTTGAAGCCACAAAATGAGCGGGCAGAAAACTGGCGATTTATTGCTTTTGGGGCACCCATTTTCCGCTTTTAGGGCTGTTAGAAAATGGTAAAGATGATTGTTTGGCGACTTTATATATATATATATATATATATATATATATATATATATATGAGTGCAGGAAATAAAATCGTTCAGCATTCAAGTCTTATGTGTATTATAGAGAGTTTTTTTTTTTCATTTTATGCAATATCTCGGTGGATTATTAAGCAGACATAAACATAACATACTTTAATATAAAATTTTACATACAAAGAAGACAATTTTCAGACGATAAGAACCATTATATATTTTTATGTATTCGGTTATGTAGAGGGTCCAATAAGCTTTTCGGGACTATTTAGTTAATGTACAGAATATAAATGTTAATTTTTAAATTATTCGATCTGATAAATTTTTCTAGATAATAAATGCACGCCGTAATTTCCGTAACACGAGGGCTTATGGTGAAAGCTTCATAAGACAGATATCATTCTCAATATACAAATAAAGATTATAAATGAAATCTACCGTGCATATTTCAATGTATCATGTCGGAACATCATTTCTTGAACGGTCAAACCCCACGTGCTCGGGCAATTTAAATTATATGTTTTTTTTTTTCATTTTCATGGTTTCATTGAATGAGTCACTTTAATATTGCAAACGATCACAAAAAAACCTTGTCTCTCTTTGATTGTTTAAAAAAATATCACATTTCCTATTGATTTCATTTCATGTAATCGCGCGCTGAAAATGACGTTTTTCTACGTTTTATTCGCTATAGTCATTAACTCATTTTTTAAAAAAATCAGAGGTTTTGTAAATGCAATAGAAACATGCTATTAAAAACAGACTTTTTGAGATACTCGTGCTGATAAAAATATTTTTATTTTTTTTTTTTTGCCAACGGATTTTTGTTTACGCCAAAAACCTTATCCTTAAAAACTACATCATGTTCTGATATGATAATAAAATAAAACCCTTTCCTCGCATCAAAAGGAACAAAGAGTAAAAAATGCTGCAATTAAGCTATGAAAATTAATCAATTTTTTCTCGGCAAAAAAATCCGCCAAATTCTATAAACGTATGCGCAATAAGAAAAAATACAATACAGTGGCTGGTAGTTGTCCTGTCAGGACAAGTACTTGCCCGACGTATCGCGTTGTTAGGGAAAATTAGCCTTTTATCAATATTTCGTCACCACATTTAGAGAAACTCCAATTGAAAAGATTGTGTTAATTCTTACTGTAACTAAATTTAGGTAGATGCGGGTGTCTATGAAATGAATAAATATGAAGTATGATATTTTCTAGAAAAACAAGGGCAAGAAAAGGTGTATTGTGAACTTTTAAAAAAAATCTATAGAGGGTGTTTCAATGAACCGTTTCAGAACTTCTAAGGAGGATAGGGTACCTCCTGAAGAACCAAAATCATATACCAATGGGCAGTCAGAAATACTTTCCTGAAGCGGTAGAGGGCGTTGTGCGAAAAGTCCAAGCTTTCGTGCAGGGAATCTTCATTTCGCACAAGAAAGCCAAATTAGTAGGATGGATGATTACACCATCATAGAGTTAACCTATATGCATTTCACGCACGGGGCTGCAAATTGTAGTGGGACAGCCGCACAGCGTTTGTACGCAGAACGATATCCGACGAGGCATATTTCAATTTATAATTTCTTTTCAAGACTGCGCCAGAGGTTAGCTAAGACAGGTTCATTAAAAAGAGCTCACAGGGACAGGGTAAGAACAACACGGACAGCTCACGTCGAATATAATGTTCTTCAGTATGTGCAGGGGAATCCAAGAACGAGTACACGAAGTGTAGCAAACGCAGTCGGGGTTTACCATTACAGCTTCTGGAGGATTCTCCGAGCAGAAGACATGCATCTGTTTCACGTGAAGCGTGTCCAGACACAGAAACCGGAGGATTATGTACCTCGTATTGCTTTCGCACAGTTGTACCTGGGAAAATGTTCTACAAATCCCATTTTTCCTGCTGAAGTGTTGTTTTCCGATGAGGCATCATTCACAAGGGAAGGAATTTTCAACACGCATAACGACCATATCTGGTAGGTCGAGAACCCGCACTCAATACGACGTCGTGCAGCACAGAATCGATTTTCGGTCAATGTATGGGCCGGTATTGTGGGAGATCACCTCATCGGACCTTATTTGTTACCGGATCGTCTAACCAGACCTACGTACTTTCTCTTTCTGCAGCAAGTATTGCCACAACTTTTGAGAGATGAAAGATTTCTACATCGATGCAACAAATAGTATGATTCCAACACGATGGAGCCGCTGCTCATTATAGCCGAGAAGTTCGTAACTACCTGGATGTCACTTTTGGTCAACGGTGGATCGGACGTGGGGGTCCCGCGCATTGGCCTTCTCGGTCTCCCTACTTATTATATCTTGATTTTTATTTCTGGGGTCATATGAAATCGCTAGTTTATGACACCCCTGTTGACACTGCTGAGGAGCTCGTTTCAAGAATCGCAGTAGCTGCCGAAATATACCTGGAGTGTTCTAGAATGTTCGATTGTCCATGCGTCGGAAATGTGAGGCGTGCAATGTAGCACATGGAAGAAACTTTGACCATTTACTTTAATCCATGTACCTTTTGCTTCTTTTCATGTATTATTAAAACGATTTCTCGTTTACGGTCTCTTTTCTTTATGGGGCTTCTGTGTACAATACCGCTTCAGTAAAGCATTTCCGACCCCACATTACTCTATGATTTCGAGTTATCAGGATGTACCCAACCCCTCTTAGAAGTTCTGAAACGGTTTACTGAAACACCCTGTATAATTAATTCAATATGCCTATTCCAATTAAGGCAAACATAGATTATATAAGCATGATATCCTCTTTAATTGGTTTTTAGAGTTTATATTAGGCACATACATCTGATGAGGAAAGTGGTCTAAATGAAGAAAAAGAATATTATTTTATGCAGTCTGATTTAATAAATATTCCGATGAATTATGAATTTAGTATTTTTATATAGATCCTTAATCCTATGAGACATATTATATAAAATAAACTTGAGATGATAATATTTTTAATAAGAAAGATTCATCTCATTGCAAATAATCTTTATTAATACCTAACACAGAAGCACGAATCCCTCGGTAATTAACAGGGGGAAAAAATCAGAAAAAAAATCAGGAATCCCTTTCCCACAAGCTAGAGTCTCTTCGAATTCTAATTTAAAGCCTTTCTTCTCTTCTCTGGAAAAAAATTGCCGCATTTAATTTCTGCCAGATATCCGCCTCCGGTTTCTCATTGGTGAACTTGAGTTCCCTATATCTCAATAGCTGTTCAGCAGCGCTTCCTTAATGATCTGAACTCGATAGAGGGAGTGTCTATTAAGAATCCATCTTTGTGGCTCTTGAGAACATATTAATTATAATCAATTCGCAGCTAACGCCGGTTGAAGTGCACCTGAGTTTGACTCTTAATGACAAAGGTTTTTGGTGATCGCTGGTTTCTTGATGACTTAAAAAGTCTCTTCATTATAGAGGTTTGCTTTCTTTGCATATAGATTTTTTTTCCTTAAAGACATGATGGATCGATTTGAAGCTACGGGCAACGTATCTGTTTTTCAATCTGAATATAATAACATTTGATCAGACACAATGACTCTCTAGTGAAAAGGATTTACATCTGGAGATCTGTATGCAATTAACTATATGTGGGAAAACTGTAGATGTTACATCGGATCAAAATGTCAATTACCACGTGAGGGAAAAGCAGAGGCGGTAATAGCAGAGGGGCTAGAGGGGCAATTGCCCCCTTGTCGGTAGCCTCTTGCCCCTCCCTCCCCGTCGGTGAGATATTTAGAGTTTCGTCGGCAAAAACGTTCACCATTTCAGGATGGTTGTAGAGAACTGCGCATTATAGAATATGATAATTTAAAAACCTTCTTGAAATTAATATATTGTAAATAATCGAAATATCCAAGCAATGGTTAAGTTGTTTTGACTATATTTGGCAAAATATTCGATAGGGTGGTAGATCAATAATAGACCGTATTTTCACAGACATTTTTTGATAGCCCTAAAAATTGAAAATAATGGATGTCGAAAGCATATGTTAAGCAGATTTTCAGACATCTGATTCAAATGTCGTTCATTAAGCTTATAATTTGGACTACCTTTGACAATATAACCGACAAAGGTGATAAGCTAATTAATTGACAATCTTTGATCAATCGACTATAAACTCAATGTGATGAATGTCGAAGAAGTCTGCAGATTTCCGACATTTGAGTAAATAGTCGTTCATTTAACTTATAATTTGTTCGCATTTTGGCAATATAACCGACAAGTAAATGAGATATCGAATCATATTGCATAAAAACATTTTTTTAAACAAATCTACAGTGAACAATGAAAGGAAGGGCCAGTATATGAATAAAAAAAGAATCTAAATAATACTCGATTTTTTTAATTAAATGTAAAATGAACAATTTTGAGTTATGTTGAAGCCTAATGAGAGATATTGAGCTTGCCCCCCTGTCGGATTTGTCTTGCCACCCCGTCGGCAAATTCCTGCCACCGCTTCTGGGGAAAAGGGAAAATGTTGCAATACAAGTAATAACTTGCTCCCTTTAATCTGCATTGTTTTTGCATGCATACGGCAGGGATATCAGATATTTTTAAAGTTTCGAGTATTTTAATAATTTTGAACTTAATAAATTATTTTTTGAATTTGTTTCTGAAAATTAAATGCAGTAATACCAGACAATGCCAATCAGACACAAAGCATTCCAGTGTGAGAAACTTCTACCAACTGGAAATGAATCCTTCCTGCTATAAACTGTTTCTCAAGAAAACGCCGTAAAAACACTTGGCGAGAAGTGTTTTCCAGATACACAAAACTTCAGTATGCATTCTCTCTCTCTCTCTCTCTCTCTGTGTGTGTGTGACCTTGACTGAGTTATCAAATCACAGCTTCTAAATAAAATATCGAATGTACCGATTTTGCCAATTCTTATTTTGTAAGAAAGTTTTTCTTCATTGCGTCATTAATATGTGCTTCTTTCGCTAAGATATATTGTAAAGCAACTCTTGCATCTCTTAACCTCAACAGCTAGTTCAATTTCACCAATTCAAATCTCAATTAATTTCACCACAGGCAAAGTTTTGATATATAGTCATTTGGCGTTTTGCTAAGTAGGCAATTTTTCGAAGTCGATTTTGATACCGTTACGCTAATGTCGTTTGCTCTACATTTGGTCATTCCGTTAAAATTTGGCGATAAACTTTTTTTTTGAGAAAATGACTATACTTTAAAGCAGTTCATTGCCCTATTACAAGTGAATCTAACCAGTCAAATTGGTCTATGATCATTATGTAATCATAATTTAAAAGTTTTTTTTTTCGTATGAAGAATTTATAAAACTAGTTCACATGATTAAAATAATATCATTATAACTTGGTCGCCGAAGATGGCAAGCATTAATAAGTTTAGCCTTGTTAGTGAAATTTTATGAACTACAATTTATCAAAATAAATATATTTTTTTAAAAATTCTGCTACCTCAAGTTTCAAATTATAATGTGAGAACATTATTAGTTTTAAGGCATTGTTGGTCTTCATTAATTAAGTCATTTAAACAGGTTTGAAATAATTAGGTGACTCTCAGAATACGCAATTGTCAATATATCGGGAATCGGGTACATGGCAAACATTTGTACCAACTTGTAACTTTTTGTGGTGATAAGTCGCCAAATGTGACAGCCATCTTTACCCTTTTCTAACAACCCTAAAAGCTGAAAATGAGGCTCCAAAAGTGATAAACCGCCAATTTTCTGCCCGTTCATTTTGTGGCTTCAAAAACCTAAAACCAAAACCACATCATGTTATCGCGATAATAAAAGTATAGATACAATAACAGTAAAATTTGCATAATAATAACATTTTCTGATTGGTTGGCTACACTTTAAAGTAGCGAAATTTTAATGTTGGCGACAAAAAACGGAAAAATCGTAACAGGTTTGGTAATATACAGGGTGTTCATAATTAAACAACCCTACTTTAAAGTTGTCAGCCTGCGAAACTATTGTTCAGAATGTTATAAAATTTTGTATAGGACATAATAAACAAATGGGAATTTGTTTGGTCGAATAAAATAAAAAAAAAACTTGCACGAAAACTTTTTCTGAAACTAATTTTCGAACAAGAGATTTGAATGAACGAAGATGAATTAAAAATGCAAATTTTTATAGAAGTCATGCAACATCTGTTATGAAGCCTAAAAACTTTTGTTTTAGTTAAGTTGTTTCACCAAAACAATGATTCCGCAAAGAGTGCCATACGGATATATCGGACTTCGAAAAGGATACGAAAGGGTCCATTGACTATTTAAAAACTTCCATTAATACCTAAATTTCAAGAAACAGGTTCGTTTAAAATTCGTTCCGGAAGAGGGAGAAAATCTGTTTCGAAGAAGCAATAAAGTTGCGCTTCAAGTGGAAGAAGTCAGAGCTTCGAATGCACAGGCTAGCACCAGTGTCCGAAGTGTGTCAGATGCATTGCCTCGTAGAATTGTTCAGAAGATCATGCGGAATTTATTACAGTATTATGCGTACAAGCTTCAACTTGTGCAGAAGTTGCCTCCAAATGATTCCGACATCGGTTCCCACTTCAGTTTCTTGCTCACTTTGAGGTTGATTCAGAATGGCCGTGGAATATTCTCTGGACAGATAAAAGCTCAATTTTATTTGGACGGTTCTGTGAATACTCACAATTGACTATTTGGTGATTGCAGAAATCCACACTCAATCTTACAAGTCCCTTTGCTATCACCAAAAGTAACGGTGCGGTGCGGGTTTTCTGCATCATTTATTCTCGGCCCGTATTTCTTCGAGGAATTAAGTGAGAGAGGTCCAGTTACAGCGATATGCATCATTAATTCAGAATAAAATGGTCCCGGATTTGCAAGCACGTCAATGCCTTTCGAACACAATTTTCATGCAAGATGGCGCTCCTCCACACAGCCGTTGTGTAAAGTACGTACCCCAGAATCATTTTACAGAAGGACGTATTATCAATAGTCACTTTTGTGATCTGTGGTCTCCAGACCCAAATCCATATGACATTTGATTTTGGGGGCATTTAAAACATCTGGTAAGTCGTGATAATCCAAAAAGTTTACCTTTAAACAGCAGCATCTCACATGTTACTGGTGGCAAAATTTTGAACTTTTTTTATTAATTTATTTTTATTCGCTCAAACTAATTCCCATCCCATCAATATGTCCTATACAAAATTTCACCACTTTCTGAACAATAGTTTCGCCTGTAGACAACTTTAAAGTAGGATCACTTAATTTTGGATATCCTGTATATATATAGTTTTGAAATAATAATATTTGAAAAACTAATACTGGAACACATATAATTCTTTGAACTTTAGTATCTCAATTTTGCTCTCATTTAGAAATTGTACTATATGACAATTTTTTTTCTTTAAGTATCATCTTTAAACATTTCTTTAAAAAAGTGTATTTTCTATTATTAACTGTCGTGTTTCAGCATTTTGTATAGTTATTATTTCGCTCTTTGAAAGAGCGAAAAATATTGTGAAAAAGTTTCGGAGATATCGAACAAATTGTACAATTGTGTGTGTGTGTGTGTGTGTGAGAATCGTAGCCTTATCCCCTCCTCGTCTTTGTCCAATTAGCGATAACGCGCCAAAGCTGGTAAGTCTCGTTTTCTCTACTCTGGCAATCTTTCGTTAAGCCGGATGACTCCACCGAAAGACACAACACTAATTCGTGGTTGGCGAATTTTGGGAAGTGTGTCAAGTAGGAGGTTAAACTACGATCCTAGTTTTACTAGCAGTACCAATTTTCTGAAGATGCAGTGGTATAGAATAGATTATCCTTTTTCAGTCGCTATATATACCACACAATCTCCGTTCCTCCATTTCAAAATGTTGCTGTAATTGCAAGAAAAGAAGAGACGTGTAATAAGGGGGGGGGACTTATTTTTGTCGCTGAATTCAATCTCAAACACACGCTTGAGATACCAAACTCAGTACGAGGCCTTAACATTAAAACTTATCTCTAGGAAATTTTGGATAACATAAGTTATAAGAGTTACACAATATTAAATGCAATATTTAATTATGTGTTTTAGGAAGAAGAAATTTGACTTATTGCTATAATATTTTTATATGATGTTTCGGATTAGATCTTCCAAAACTTTAAAGCTTATTTTTGAGTACATAAACACGAAATCTTAAAACCTCAGAAAGTAAGATAAAGGAAATTTTAGGCGGTCAAATGTAACATAAATTAGTGAAGTAGTCTCTCTAAAACTTTCTTGCATATTTTCTAATAAACTTTTCATGCCATAGAATGTTTTATATCCCGTTGGCGTATAATAGTTAAACAATATTAACTTTTGGCATACATTTAGCATTTTTACTAAATCTATCAAGTCATCCTTGGCGTGTAATTTCGCGATTATTCTCTTGCACAGAGCTAATACTGCGCATCCAGGTGATGTATTTAAGGAGCAGTTCTTTAACGGTTGTTAAAACTTTCGGTTTGATTGCGATTCAGATTACCTTTCAACAACTTAAAAAATGTCTTGCAGCAGGGTTCCTGCTCATTACGAGCAAATGTCAGAGTTTGACAGAAGTCGTATCCTTGGATTGAAAGAGGCCCGGTTGGACAAATCGAAGAAACGCTCGTCATTTGAATTGAATTTGTGATCGCAATTTTTGGTATAATCAAATGAATTCAGTTTAGTTATTATATTAACGTCCCATTATAAAGTAACACTAGGGCTATTTTGGGACGGACCTCGTCATTTTGAAACGCAGTCAGATGATGAGGACAACACTTCAACTGGAAGACCTCCTTCACACCACACCAGAGGAAGGAAGTTTGACCCTGACATATTTAACGTGCAACAGACCCCCTTACACGTCGGTTCTTCGGAGAAATCGGGTCTCGAATTTGAAACCCTTCGACTCACGGGCCAAGACTTTACCGCCAGACCAACGCGGCCTTCAATCATATAGATCACTAAATATAAAAGAATAGAGTTGACGATGCATCAAAAACCTTCGTCTAATTCAAGTTAAGTTTATTAAAACCTAAATTTGAATAGGTAATAGATATTTTTGCCATTTTCTATTCTAAAATCCATATTTTAATCTACGTTAATTAAAATTTTCACACTAATCCACCACTGTTATTTTTTTTTACAATATTGTATACAAATCATTAAACAAAATTAGAATTTGATGAATATTCACATTTTACACCTCCCTGAATTCGAAAAATACATTTTTTACTTTCTCGTGTACGCAGTAAAGAGAAAATACAGTAATCGCTATATATATATATATATATATATATATATATATATATATATCGATTTCGTGATTTTGAGTTCACGTTTCCGATTTTCCTCAGTTAGAAAAATAAATTTTTGGAGAATATCTATCTGTGACAGATGACTCAAAACATGTTTAGAGCTCGACAATTGAAATTTAGAATATAGTCTTGCCAAATTTACAGATTTCTTTCAAATTTTGAGCAAAATCTGTTCAGAGGAAGTCTGGCTGTTCGAATAAAAATTAATGTAACTGCAAAACGAAGAGAGGGAGATAGATAAAATTCGGCGCACCGATTTAAAATCAGTCAAATTTTGAGCCAAATCCAACAATGGGCTGTCCGTCTACATTTTCAGAGAAATATAAATATATTCAAAAATTGTTTTGACCACATTGTATTTTGTGCAAAATTTTTATTCCAGTCGATTGGGGAAAAGTGTTTGAAACACAAATTCGATTTTTGGACACTATTACCTTATGGCAGGGAATAATCGCCAAGGATAGCTCGATAGATGCAATAAAAATGTTAAAATTCACGGCAAAATTAAATATTTCGTAACTATAGCATGCCAGTGTCGTATAAGAGAGTATGCGAGGTTTCTGGAGACCCCACCAGCTGATTAGTATTATGACTGTCGGTCTGTGAACACGCTAGCTCAAAAATGTTTCGAGCTGGATGGGTGAAATTTGTTGCATGGTCTTCACACCAAATTTGTGGATTCCTATCAAACTTTCGAGTGAAATCCACCGAGTAATTATGATTATCCAAATAAAAGTTAATACGATAAATACAAAACGAACAGAGCTAGATGAATAAAATTTGGTACACAGCTGTAGCATCCAGTGTAGATACTTACCGAAATGAAACCAACTACATCGTAGGGTAGACCGTCCATTGATTTGAACTTTAACAAATATGTCAACGCGATAAAAATGTCTCAAAAATATCGCGTATAAGACTGTCTCAAAATATACTGTAAATAAGAAGTGTATGTCTCAAAAATAAGACTTACAATAAATTAAATTTGATACATGATTTTGTAATAACAAATGTAATTTTTTATACAATATTGATCTTAATAAATTCACTTACTTACACACTAACCGTATCTGAGTAGTTATTACACAAAAATGACAAGTTAGGTTATTCGTAATTATTTTTCACGAATGGGATATGTTAAATAATATACAAGTACATTTATGAATTTGTTTTGGAAATTATTTTCGTCGGGGGTTTGTATTTCAGTCCCATTTACATTCACAGCGCTGTGATGGTCCTCGTTCAACTTTAAGTTAGGTTAATTCAGACTAATCTGAGACCATACCTGTAAGCACACTCATTTAATGTGTTCTTAATTTCGATAATCAAAAAAGTAATATTCAAAAGGAAGGAGGAATTTTTCAAAAAAAAAAAAAAAAAAACTTCGAGAATTGTGTTTTTTATTTCATAACATAAGCGTAATCTTAATATATATAAATTACGTGTCACGTTGTTCGTCCGCGATGGACTCCTAAACTACTGAACCGATTTTAATAAGATTTACATACCAATTGCAGTTTGATCCAACTTAAAAGATAGGATAGGTTATTTTTCGAAATATCATTTAGTTCGGGAGAAATTAATTAAAACCCCTTAATGTCAGTGAAATTAAAACCTGCAGTGCTACTTTCCGTGTCAAACACTGACTTCCAGAGCAACGATCGCTAATGCGTCCCGTTTCGGCCTGTAAAACCGCGTTTTTAAAATTGTCATCGTTACACGTCCGTTCAACTTATACTCAATATCGCATTGGAATTGGATGGACTTTCTATCGTTGACCAGGGAGATATAATTTATTTTACGAATTATCGACGCAGAAATTAAATATCGATTTTTTTTAAAAAAAATGTCCATTTTGACGGGTTTATTTCTCGAACGGCCCTTAAAATAGACGCTAAGCTGGAAAAATACAGAAAATATGTTTCTTGAAAGACAATACGATGTAGTATGCTGCTATACAATTTAAAAAATCGAATTCCTAAAACTGAATTTTTGGCGAATTTTTTAACGAAGAAGCGAAATTTTGCTTTCATATTTAATTACAGGGAAACTTTTCAACATAACGTAATCAATTTTTTTGACATAAAATTGGATAAATTTTTCAAAATCGTGTGAAAGAATGTAAAAATCTGATAAAAAATTGGACATTAAATTATTTTTTTTGTCATTTATTGATTTTTCCTCTTCAACTTTACAAGTTTAATCCATTGATAAATAAAAATGAGACTAAACTTTTTTTTATAATTTGGCACATCCTGATTAATTTTGAAAATAATCAAACAAAAATTACGCGTCTTATGAATTCATTCAAGGTTTTCCACCTTGCATACTTCTCCTGAAAGTTGGGACACCAGTAATGCTATTACGAAACCTTTGTCCACCAAAGTTATGCAATGGCACCAGAATACCAGAAGTGACTAGACTTAATAAGTATGTAATCAAAGCTACGATAATTACCGGATATGCTCGAGGAGAGTTGGTTTTAATACCCCACATTCCACTAATTTCGTCGGACTATCCTTTTGAATTCAGAAGAGTGCAGTTTGCTGTAAAAGTTTGCTTTGCAATAACCGTTAATAAGTCACAAGGACAGACATTAAAAGTAGCAGGGAACGATTTAAGAGGAGACTGTTTTTCACACGGCCAATTTTATGTAGCTTGCTCCAGTCAGTTCATCAGGCGGCTTAATAATTTTAACACCAGAACCTCCCCCCCCCAAAAAAAAAAATGTTGTATACAAAGAATTTCTTGCTTAAACGCAGATATAAAAATACAATGTGGATGACTTGCGTTTACAGAGAAAATCGATACTTTAAAAAGGGTCGTTAAGGATCGGCTAAAGGGCATATATATATAAGGAGTCCAGGGGTGGCGGGAACCTAATAAAATTAGAAAAAGTTATAGGTAATAAGTAATTATTATAGAGTATTTTCGTAACTAAGAGCAGGAAAACACTGTTATCCCCCGCTAATTTCATTACCCGAGCAATGCCGGGTACGGGAATGCTAGTAACTTCTAAATTTTAAAATCACTACTGACACAATAAAAGAAATACATCCAAGTGAAAATTCACGAATCTTTCAAAATTTTATTTCCAGCTGAAAAGATATAATTAGAACAGCAACGATTTTCAAACAAATAGTAAGTTACCTGATGACGCAAAAGTAGCATCTAATTAAACGAGATTTTTAAACTATGCATAAGCAAACACTACTCATATTTTCAATATATTTACTATCGCCCAGAAATATACATAAAAACAAACGTCGATTTATTATTCTCCAGCAGTGCAGAATAAAATTATTTTTTCTATATTAGAATAGATCTTAATTTTTTAAAAATTATTCAGAGATCTGCTTCAGACCAACCACAAATTAATTATAGCTTCAGAATTCTGCAGTCTGGTTACTTCAAAAAGAACACTAGAGTCTCCAGCACATTTCAAGGCAATGGACACTAAATTAATTGCACCTTTTCTTGCAGACTCTTCATAATTAAATGTGCGAAGAATATCAATTGAGCATGCATGTTCATAACAAACGCTGTTGGTCTCGGCCGTACATCATTGAGAATCATTAATAATGAAAATCTTGGCACTTGTCATGAATACGCCCATCTTTAATCGAGAAAGTAGTTCCGAGTAAAATGCGATCTAAAAAGAAAGGTACTAATGAACCTACATTGGTGGAAGGCACAACGGTAGCACTCGTCTTCCAACGTTCTATGCAAGAGCTCTAGAAAATTCGGAGAAATTTGTTATATTAACGTCGCATTTCAAAGACAAGTGAAAGCTATTTGGAAACTACGTACTTCATTTCTAACCCTGGTCAGATGACCCAGATATTGCTACCTCTTTACCCTTTTGCACCAAATTCGCCCAAGTGGAACCGATTCCAGACGGGAGATGAAGCCTGTTGCAGGGATTGTTGGAGGAATCCGGTTTCGATTTCTCCAATACCAAAAACAGTGATCTGATACAGATACTTTTCTATTTTAGATCATAGCCTGGTGCTTTAGATGATATATTTTAAAGGGTAGTCCAATTTCGCCAAGTAACGGATATGTTCAAGATGAGTGTTCAATAAATGTATCGGGCAATTTGATTTTCAGCATTTGAAAGCAGCTGTCCTATTTCCAAAAAACACAACCTTCCAAAGTATTAATAGACCTGGAATAGAGGCTGTTGTATGTGTAATTCTTGCTTTTCATTTAGCTTTAATCATTATTTTATATGAATTCTCAATTTGCAAAAGCCTACAAAATTACTAAACAAGAAAAAATCAATTTTTAAAAAAAACGCATTTATTTCACGCTTTTTCCCTACAGAAAAAAACACCCACTTTAATTCAAGAAACAGAACTATTAAAAAAAGAACTATAAAATGCATTAAGAGGATTAAAAGCTAGTTTAAAATGCAATAAATTAAGACAGTAGTTCCATTAAATAATTTACTTTTGCTAGCTTAATGCTAAAATTATGTTTGGATTTTTGAGGCATGTATAATCATTTTTTTTGTGGCATTTATTAAAAAAATTTCTTCCAAAAAATGGCAGTGAGTGTTGACCCCAGAATTGTAATTGTATGCTTATGCAAAAATAATTTAAATTGTGCATTTTAGCTGATGTTATGTATCAGGAATGAATAGGAGATAAAGCTCAATTAAGTGTCAGAAATAATAAATGTTTGAAAAAATTGACAAAACAATTTGTTTTTTTTAAAAAAAGAACGGCAAAAGAATATTCCTTTATTAAAAGTTGCCATTACGTATGTTCCAATCAATGCTTATAAAACAAGATGAAAAAAGAGAAAGTCTTGACTTGATTGTCCATACAATGTACTATTTTCTAAGCAAATGATATTTTCCGGTCTTTTTAAATAAATAAAACAAATTTCGTGAGACCATCTAAAACGCACAGCATTGAACAGAAACACTTGCTCATGTTTTTAGCCAAGATACAAGGCTTTCAATTTTCATTTATATGAATGAAATGAAGATGTTTTATTTAAAAAATGAAAATATATTTACATAAATTACAAGAGAGCCTTTTAACTATGAAAGGTTAAGAAAAAAGCTTTTATTTACATTTAATTAATTAGGTTCTTTTTAACAAAAAGCAAGACAATGAAATCTTAATTCATTCCTTTTGTACGATGCATTTTTTTTTCTTCCCTAAAACATTTATAAAAAGTATTTTGCAATAAATATGATTTGTTAAATATTGGGTTATTCATAATATGAAAAATACTGGATTCATAGTAACTGGCATTTCAAAGCACTTTCGGTTATGAAATTGGGACATTGGCCCAGTTGATGAAACTGAAAATCTAATCTACAAAATAATTACAAGTAGATGAATTTCTTGGCTTATTAGCCACAACAGAGCTTCCTGTAACATTTCTTTTTATTTGCTCCCAGAGGATATGATAATTTCAAATATCTCGTTTCGAATAATTTTTTAAAAAAAATCCATTCCTCGGATCTTACGAAGGTAACAGATGTCAGCCCAAGTTTTTCTTTTTCTTTCTTTCTTACCAATTTATACACAAATTAGCTAAATTTTCAAAAAGAAAAACTGAATGCATTCATTTATTAAATGATTAGAGTGAAAAATAGTAATTAAAAAAATGACATACAATTTTAAACACCAAGAAAATGGAACAATAAAAGTAAATTTAACTGAAAATATTCCTACTGACATATTTCAAAATACCTTTCAGATTACATGATCTGCTGCATTTGATTGCAAATTTCAAATGAAGTAAAAAACAAAAACCACGTAAAAGAATTTGTAAATCAATAAGTTATAGTAAGCTCTGAACTAGGGCAATAATTTAGATATACCAGAGATAAACTATGCAGTTTTTAGAATATCAACATTAAGCAATAAATATTGAAACTCATCATAAAATGAAATTTGGAAATACTACTCATTTAGCTTTTATTTTTAAAGTTTCATAAGCAAATAGTTTAATACTGACAATACACACAATTCAGCTTCTTTTAAGAGAATAGGTTCGCATAGGGAACAAATATTGCATCAATCAATGCAGACGAGAAAATACCTTTATTTTATGCTTATGCAAGAATAATTTAAATTTAGGACAAAAGACTGCACAAAAACAATATCTTCTAATCAACACATTTAAAATTAAGTTGATGGTTTTGATACTTGAATAAAAAATGGACAATGAAACTATGAAAGAAAATTGAAACAAATATAAAAAGAATGAAAATCAATGATTATATAAAATTAAAGACAACCTATGATTTTTAATTAGCTACACTTATGAAAAGCCCAATAAGTTAGGAAACATATCTAAAACTTCGTCTTAATACTACCTGAAATACAAATGTCAGAAGTTTAAGGAGATTTAAAATAATTGCTGATAATCTGAAATTATTCCAACAAATTTTAGAGATTTCACCATTTTTTTAAATAACAATAAAGGAAACCAGGAAATAAAGTGTACCTAAATTTAAAAAGATATAAGAACCACATTTCCTGAAGTTGTATAATAGAAATGAATATATAAAACTGAAGATGGAGTGATTAGAAGCAGAGTAAAATTCATCAAAACTGAATTCAATAAACCTCTGCAATAAAATGAAATTAACAACAATTAAAAATAACACTTTAATTATTATAAATGATTACATGATTAAGTTCTCAAAAAAAGAACATAAACTAAAAAAAAAGTTTTACAGCACCATGACATTTTATACTCAGATCTTTACAACATGATAAGAAAATGAGTTTCATGACTTTCTAAAAATTTGAATCTTAAATTATTTTAAGTCATAAATTGTAGTTAATGTTCCAAAAACCTTTCAGTATCTATAAAAACAAGTAATTTTGTTCAATGCCGGAGTTTTTTGCAAGAAGAAGCATTTAATTATTTGAAATATATTTTGATGCTAATATTTTGTAGCTTTAAAAACACTATGAAATTCATATAAATAAATTTATTTGTAGGCACAGCAGGACATAAAAAGGACTATGCTTTGGAGTAAAAAAAAGAAAGAAAAAAAGATGAAATGAGGCAGCAGTAGTTTCTTTGATTTCACAAGTTATGCATTTTAGTTAACTTTTTTTTTTCTTTTATAAAATGAGTTTTATTTTATTTATGAGAAGCATGCAACAAAAGTTTCTTTTCTTTTTTTTTCATTTGGAGATTGCAGCAAAAATATACAGCACAACGCTGCCTACTCATCTTATATACAAGTTTATTTTCCTTGATTGGATGTCCTTGAAGCCTGCTCCAATGCCATGCATGGCCACCAACTGAATGAAGAAATGTAAACTGCGAGGGGGGAGGGAAAGGACATACAAAAAAAAATTATAGTGGAGAAACAAAACAAAAGGAAGACAAAATTGTTGAAGGAAATGTAGCATGGTGGTTGCTTGCATTGAACAGAAGTCTGTGGCACAGTCGCTCTTCAAAAATGGCACACACAAGTGTTATTTCCAGTACACTTGGGTTTTAACACCACTGGGGCTGATCGCTTATCAGAGGTGGTAAGAACTAAGGAAATAAAAAGAATAAAGTTAACCCTTAAAGTATATAATATACTAATACAGTTCTCATAAAAACATATACTATAACAGTTCTTAAGAAAACCCTAATTGAATTAATAGAATTAGTGCTTTATGCATTTTCACCATTTTTTTGCATTAAAAAAAGGCAGTTGATAAAAATTGGTACAATATATATATAAAAATATGTTCCAATTCATTTTCCAATTTTCGTCTTGCAATTAATTGGTCCTCCGGGCCGTTCTTTGTTAATGACATCAAAATCACTACTGATAAATTCATTGAAACCAAATGGCTAGCATTCAAAGATGGGTCAACAAGCAATAATAGCAATGAATGTCGAAAATGCAATTTGGAGCCTTTCATTGTTAGGGTTGTTATACAATGAACTCAATAATACTAAATAGAAAATTTTCAAAATAACAATAAAGTAATAATATCAAATTGGTAAAATCTGAAACTATTTTCTTTATATAGATACTTCACAAGTTTACCAATAGATGTTGCTGCCTTAAAATACATGTAAGCACCTAACATAATACATTGAATCATAAAAAGCAAAATTCTTATCCAAGAAATCAATTCAATTATTATATTATTCTAACCTTTTAACATAATAAGGATAAAAAAACATAGTATAGAGAAAATGGTTGTCAGCACCCTGGACAAGACCAACTACAAGTAGTCTTATAAATGGAAGTAGCGAGTCAGCTTATAGTTTACTGAGATAAATTATAAGATAATTTCAAATCGGTTTTTCTCAGATTCAATAATCAATTGTGTCACTCCAATGGAATAAAATTTTAAATAAATATCAAATTAAATAATGATTTTTAAATATTAAAAATAGTTCATACACAGAAGTATAGAAAATATCAAATTATAAGACAACAGAAAATGAGCAATACCATTCCATTTTAAAAAACATAAAACAAGTGTAATAAAGAGTATTAAAAGAAGATATCAAAATTAAAAATTGTGAAATCTGAATCGCAATATCAGAAGTAAAGACAAATGCATTTTCACTATATCATTATACAGCAGCAAATTTTAAGATATATAATATTATTTGGAAACAGAATTTAGTAATTCCTAGCAGCATTTAATACTCACATTATTCCCCCATTTGTTATTTTTATAGGGTTTCTATCAATTTCTCATCACCTGAATGGAAATCATTAATAATTCAACCCAAACACAGAAGACAATTTTATTTTTTAAATTTTAATCTGATTGATATGCTTATTATTTATTAATTTGGTTTTATGTTTTTTAAATTTTATTTTTCCATTTTCAGGACCTTAATTATTTTTTGTTTAATTATGTATTTGTAGGATTTCAAACTGAAAATATTACATATATGATGTACACAAGAATAAGAGTCTAGAACAGCAAAACCTCATGAGCTTTGTTGAATTTTTGAACGAAGGAATAAAGGCAAATCAGGCTTTCAGCCCTTAAATGTACAAGCTATTGAAATTAGAAATAATAATTTTAAATGTTTATGCATTTATTTAATACATCTAAAATATTATTTTTTAACCATTTTATGTTCATAATTAGCAAATGATCCAATTTAAATTAATCAAATGCTACACATATATACATATATCCTTAATACTAATACTACAAATATCTCTGTGTGTGTTTTCTTTTGGCAAAATTATACTGGTATCATGTACATGATATTTAATAGTCAAACAAAACCAGCTATTTTAAAAATATTTTTAATGATTTTATATTATACTTTTTCTTGTTTGATATTTTACAAAAGAAGGTTAAAAGTGTTCACCTGTACTACAATTTTTCTTGGAATAAGTATAAATTATTTGTAGCGGCTACAGCTATTATATTCTCCTGAGGATGCCATGCAGTATGTAGGATCTTCCTTCCGAAATCAAGGCAATCAACACTAATCTCATCCTTCTTTCTTTTGCCTCCAGTGCAAACCTGAAACACAGAAAATTGTTAAGAAAAAACACGAATGATATTAACAGCCTACAGCTGCATACTATGAAATAATAAATTTAAACATTTATAATACATTTGCACAAAACATAATTTGAAAACAATTTTATACCTCATAATATAAAGCTAAATTCAATTTAGCTTTCATCAATACAATTTCCTTTCTTTTAGAGTAGAAATACTTCCAACTGAAACTGGGATTGTCCCATGATTTAATTTACAAACACATTTAGTTTGTCACTCTTAGTTGATAATGATTGTTTATTTCTTTCTAGTTTTTTAAAAAAATTAAAATGAACATTTGGCTCGAACATATGAGTTTTCATGAATTTGATTTTTTCCCATTGCAATATTTTTGGGCATTAGAACTTTTTTAATGCTATCTATCAGTCCATACTACCCTAAACTTAAGTTTAATTTGTTATACAGTTGTGGTTTGTTTATATTAAACAAATTAGTGCATTATATTTTGATATACAAAATATTCATTATTAAGGTTGCAGTAGATCTGCAAGGGGGAGGGATTCACCTAAACTTACTTTACATAATATACGAAAGAACACACATTTTTCTGCAATCGACCTGCTTATAAACATTGTACTTCCATTCACATTAAAATGAATTTTTTTTAAATAAGCAATTTTATCATTTTAAAAGTTTATGTATTTAAAATTAAATAATTTATTCTCTATTAGAAAGTGAGAATGATAATAATAGGAAAAATACCAAATTACTATACTAAAATATACATAAATGACCTACTTTTCTAGGTTTAAGAACAGTTTTAGGCTTAGCTATTTCTTTAGAAGCTTCTAAAGTAACGTCCCTCTTTGTGTGGCGGTCAAAGACCCGGAAGAAATTGTTATATGAGCCAGTCATAATGTATCTGTAACAATAAATCACAAATTAATCATCTTAATAAGAGTTATCATAAACAATAAGCCTCTTGAATTGAATTACTTTAAAAAAAGATTCCACATCAATTAAGTGGCAACTTTAAATTCCTTATGTAATATATAAAAAAATATGTATTACAGCTATTTTAACCAGTTAACTGCAGAATTTATTTTAAGATCACTACTCTTTTAAAATGATAGTGCACATATACATTGAATACAAAATAAATTATTTCATAGTAAATTCAGCAACACAATCATAAAATAAATATTTCCTTTAAAAAAAATTACACATCAAGAACGTCAAAATGAAAATTTGGGTTTACATATATACAAATCGAACAAACTTATCTCCCTAAGAAGATATCATTTTATATTTCATTAAAACTAAAAGTAAACTCAAATGAATATGAGAATTCCTATACTACTCCATTTAAATAAATATTATTAAACTCTTTTAAAAGAGAATGAAGTTCAAATTCTGCAGAGAAACTTCTTATATTATGAAACAAGTAGCTCAGCCAGTGCAGTATCGTATCAGAATGCAAAAACAGAATGCACCTAGCACTCATAGCCTTTGCACACTGCTACTGGATTCACATGATCGAATCCTTCAGTACCCCTGCATTTTCATCACAGCTACAAGACTAAGCACTCCTAACTGAAAAATTACATTAGTCAACCAAAAGCATACTTAATGTATAAAGGACCATTGCATTACACAATTTTGTAAGCAGTTTGAAAATTTTTAATAATTTTATAGTTATTTTAGATTCCAATAATGCTATCTACAAAAAATCATATCAAGAAAATCAACAAACTGCTGAAATTAGAATAGGAAAATAGTTATTCTAAATACTACTAATAATAACTCTGAGTTCTTACTCAGGGGCAGAATTAAAGTTATACACATTTTTCTTATCCTACATTCTAAATTAAAGTCCCCCCCCCTTTGGTTCTTGGATAAAATTAACCTTTTAATTTCTCATTTGAATTTGGAGCCTCAAAACTGAATAAATACACACAAATAAAAGGAGGGAAAATTTTTTTTACATTAATAATTGTATTACTCATGTAAAGCAAATATTAATTCATTATTTCTCCAGATTATGTAATTAAGAAATCAAAGATTTAGCTATCTTTATTTTATAAAGCAGTCAAAAACTTGGTAAATGTTGGCTCCCTTGCCTAAATCAAATATAGACAAATGTTCATGCAATAATAATTTGTAGAAGAAATTGTTAGTTATCAGATTTGATCAATATTATGATAACGGGTGGGAAAAGTGCATTTGGAATTATTTATTGAAATTCTACTTAGAATTTTAATTAAAAATTGAGCAAAAATTTTAACATTTTACAAAAAAAAAAGTTCTAAAAATACTGTACAAAACTGATTTTTACACCATTTTAAAATTTTCCTTTTAATGAACACTTATTGATATAACATGTCTTTTTAAATTTTGGTAATTTCGTAAAAAATATATGCACAATTTTCAAATAAAGAATTCATTTTTGAACTAAATATTTAATCACATGCTTTCATTTCACAGATGAAAGCTAGAGAAGGATTCTGTTTCATGTCAGCATATTTGCACAAGAAACACAAAAATGAAGCTACACTGCCATGACATTACAAAAATAGGCTTTAGGGACAGTTATATTTTTATAATGCCACTACTGTGTCACAGAACATAGCGATTAGGATGATTAAAAAACAATACAAAGAGCAGATTTAATGCTATTAATATAATAGGGCTTTGATATCTATCACTATCAGCTTAAAAATATTTTCTTAGAAACATTAAATGATGCATAAATGATTTAGTAGGAAAAAAATATTCCCAGTGAACCAGTTGTTCATCAAGATAAGCACTAGGTAATAATTTATGAAATTGATGCAATTCAAACGAATTAATTTTTAAAAAATCTTTAATGTTAAGATAAAATTAATTTCTTAAATGAACAAAAAAAGTTTTTATTTAAGTTGTAGGTAATAAAAAAAATGATGCATTTTTCAGAATATCTTGAAACTTTAACCAGAAAGAATACACAATTGCCTTTCATTATCTATTTGTAATAGTAAAATAGATAGGATTTACGATTTTTTAAAAAATATTCTTTTGAAATGATCTAATATGTAAATTCAATAAGACAAATTTAATAATTGCATAGAAAAAGTATATGTAAACATTTATGGTAATTTAAATTTATACACAAAACAAAGCTCATCTTTATCATAATGGGAGAAAAAAAAAGAAAATTAGCATTTTAATAGATACGAACATTTCATATACTCCATAAAAAACATTGTAGAAAAGGAATGGAAGGATTTAGACAAATTTTAAGAAAATTCTAAAATTTCTTAATATATGCATTATACTTATTATAATGCATTTTTATTTTAAGCAAAAAATATGAAATCATAATATTTACAATTTACAGTGCAGTACCTTTTTTAAATAACATTTTTGAGCTGCTACAAATTATTTGGCTGAAAACATTACAAGTAAGGGAATAAACAAAAACTATTTCCCTTCTATAATATATATTACAAGAAAAAAAAATTGAAAATTGCTTTTGTTAATGCAAATGATGCAACCAAAGCTCAAGACTTAAATAATAAAATATCCAAACAAGTTAAAATCAATATATGGTTAGCATGATCTTTCTAATAAAACAATACAAACAGATCATTTTCATATATCCATAAAATAAAAATATATTCAAAACATTCTTTGTTAACAACTTAATTATTTAGCTCTTATTATCTAATTAGATGACATATTTTGAATCATCAATGCTCAATTCCAATTAAGAGACTTCAGATTATTCAAAATGCCACTGGAAGCCATTTCATATTTCAAATAAATATAATTTTTTTAAAAAAAGGTTTTAGTTTTAGCTTATACATGATACTTCAATACACATGTCAATTCATTGCATGTTTAATAATAATAATTGGATTGAAACAAAAACTTTTAAGTTTCTACATATGAATCGTATTTCTTCCAGCAGCAGGAAGGACAAAAAAGAACCTAGAGTAGCCTTACCCATCCGTTCCATTCCAGCAGCACTCGAATTTATCGAAAATACAGTCATTTTCATATAAACTACACAGTTTTGATCGAAGGTACTCATGCACGTGGAAGCACTCGATTGGCTTATTATCCATGTTGAGGTCCCAGACTTTCACAGATAAATAGTCCCTAGAAATTATATAACGTCCATTGTTGCTAAATTTCACATCTGATATACTAGAGATGATTTCGGAAAAGAAACTCCTATTTGTTGGATCCTCTGGCTCTTCAAACACTAGACAAAAAGATATATTTAAGCAATGCAATATTAAGAATGGATATAAAATATTTTGTATAATAGAAATACCAAATGATTCAACACATTTTTATAAAAACGAAATGTGACTAAAAATGTTTAAGGTGAAAACATGGATGTTAGTTCTTGTAATAATGAAAATGCAAATATATCCTTGTACTAAAATAAGCAAATACAAAAATATATTTTTCATAAATGTAAATCCTAAATGTTATTGGTAGTCTTAAATAAAATATTAGTTCAGAATCTACATATACATAATTCTCAATTTTTTAAAACACTTTCTTACTTTTTCCTTTAAGAATTGTTAAAAGTAATAGTTGATACAGAACAGATGTCATTTGCCTTCAGAGAATTAATAACTGGTCACCTTTAGTGACCAGCTTGTTCACCTAAATTAGATAATACTTTAAAATGATTAACATGTAATGCAATTCTTTTACTTGTTTTTTTTTAAATTTATTTGTTATTTTACCTGATTAAAAATTGAATCTAACTGAAATGTACTTTTTGACTATACAGCAAATTATTTACACAATATTTTAAATAATATCTTACAGCTTGACTAATTACCTATACAAATCACCGAATTCAATGCAGATTTTAAAATGCTCAATAACGCAGTCTGAAATTTGTAGGATGGTTTGTATGCTGCCATTCGACAATAAGTAATAAGAGCTATTTCTAAGTATTTTATATAGACAGACAATTTATATTTTTACTAAGGTACTCTAAATATTATGTACAGATTTTATATACTTACAGTTCATTTCATACACAGTAAAATTTGGCTAATTCAAATTTGCAAAGTTTGCAACAAAATTCTTTTTTTAAAAAAAAAAAAAAAGAGTAATTAGAATTAAGAAAATAAAAAAAATTACAGCAGGCCAAAATAGAAACTTTAATATCTGATACCAACCAGATTTCATAAATATTTAGATATCTGACTCAGAACGCAACATCTGAACTTCATAACGCAGAAGCTTTATTGTTTTGAATAAAAATAAAACTTTCGCATTAATTTGAGTTTTTTAAAGATATTCTTTTTCCTATTTTATAATTATATTAATAAGCAATTTAAAAGAAAGAAAAAATTTCAAACTACCAACAAATTTAATTAAAAATGTTTGAAATAGCCAAATTATACTTAGTGCAGTATGAAAAAACAGATTTAGAAACAAGAAGGAATATAAGGAATCCATATTATCATATAAACCTGCCCAATACCAAATCTTTATTTAATTTAAAAGTATTATATATTCATAGTTCTAACATCTTTACAGTTCAGAAATATTAAAAGAATAGGAGAAGACAAAAAGATCTGCAATACTAACGTTTGGCATGCTGATCACAGAGGGCAGCTGCTCGCATATCACATAGGCGAATGGTACCTTTACTACTACTGTACACAAACACATTACATTGTGAAGGGTGGAACTCTGCAGCAGTAATCACTTCAGTCAGCTCCTCCATATTGGTAGGCTTAATATCAACAATGTCTGAGTTCATTAAGGACAAAGACTTCAAAATTAAAACCTTTTTTAATTATATATTATTTTGACAGCATTTGATTATTATACATGTACTTTAATATTAAAAAGATTTAAAATTCTAAACTGGAAACATGAAAAAATCTTCAATTTTAAATAGTTTAAGATGCTTAGAAAGAAAATTATACAAATTATTACAATAACCTAACATATGACTCTTTCTAAGCCACCCAAATTATAAATAGATGGCAAACTTAAAGAATGCTCCAATTTTTCCAAACTATTCTGATATGATAATCAATTTTAAAAACTGTACAAAATTAAGAACAAATGTTCCATTCTTGTTTCATCATCTTAGTTCTTAGGGAAAATAAAATCTAAAATAATTATTTGTGGTATTTAAATCCAACAACTACTAAATCTGATAATTGTTTGATTATTCCAAAAACATTTCTAATTAGCTTTCTCATAATTTCTCACTTTATATAAATGCTGAAGATTCAGATAATCTAAATAAATTTATTTCAATAAAAGAAATAGCTTCTTAAAACTTATTTTTAAGTTAACATTAGAATATTTTTATTTAATGCCAATATAAGCAACAGTAAATAGATCATTTGAGAATTTGCTACAATATGATATAACTGCTTTTTCTCATTCTTAAAGCTATATTGAATTAAACAATATTTACCCTAACAGTAATTTTGATATATTCAAAGCCTTTTTGACAATTTTACAAATCTATATCTTATTTACTAGCTAATAAGTGAGAGAAACAAAAATTAATTTTATTGATAATAAGCTTATCCTTTTTTTAAAAAGGATACTAAAACTTTGGTCCGTAATTTCTAGATGCCAGAGATTGATGCGTAAATCATCTGCGGACAGATAAGTCTCCTGGTCACTGTTCACAGAGATTGAATTAATATGGTAAGTGTGGGCATTAGCGAAAATGCGCCTTGGACTTGCTTCCACCATCAGCTCCATAGGTCGCACTGTAGGAACACGCAGGCTAGTTACTGACATAGGGTCTTTTAAATGACCTGCATCATCCTTTAAATTGTAACCATCGATTCGCTTGTCTCGCTCAGATACTTTCCACAATTTGATGGTCTTATCTGAAAAGAAGCATCAGAACATTATGAGTATAATTAACAAATACCCTTTTTTGCTTTAAAATAAAGATAAATGATTTTTATACTACAATCTCAGTACATAAAATGTTTCAGAATTTTTTATAACTAAAGAAGTTATAAACAATATTTTAAATAAATTATATAATTTTTAATATGTCATAGTTTGTTTTTATCAATATAACTTTACACAATTCTAAATAGGCTAGTATGTATGCATATTAGTATTTTTAAGAAATAACTGAACAGTTAATGTAGTTGCCTTTTACAAAAAAAAAAAAAAAAAAAAAATGTTAATCAAACATTTGATTGTTTCTTCTATATATTTTAAGATTCAGATTATAAACTACAAGCAACTAAAGTAAACCGAAAATTTTAAAATAATGCAGAAAAACTTTAGGGGGAAAAATATTTTTTTAATGTAAGTTATTTTTATATGTATATTACATATCTGCATACAATAATTACAATCCATGATTTACTTACCATTTGTAGAAAGTAGAAAATGAGCAGGATTTTTTCGTTTAAGCCACCTAATTTTATTAATTTTTTCTTCAATTTCTAAACTTTTAAGATAATCAAATTCTGGTTCATGACTTTGAAAAGTACTATACACATTGTATTCACCTCGCTTTGGAACAGACAGCTTTGACTGGAAAAAAAAAAAGTTATGCCAAAACTCATTACGTAAACTCATGCAAATAAATGTAACAATTTTTTAAAATATTTTTTAAATTTTAAAATCTAGTATTTACTGTTATTAAAACCTATTATCAGATGACTTATCAAACTTATTTTTATAAAAATGGTTGATTGATAACTAATTTATGAAAATATTGAAATACTTAATTAACATCAAAATTAACATCAACAAAATTTCAATTCTCTAACATATCAGGAAGTCTATGAAAAGACAATTGTAATATAAAACTTACCAATGGGTCTCTTTGAAAAATAACAACTCGTCCCCCTTTATCGCCTGTGGCCAACAGGTTCCCATCATGGTTGAATTCAACACACGATATAATGTCAGCTGTAAATAAAGAGACCTCAGATTCTGGTATATGCAACTGATTAAAATAATATTTTGAAAATACTGAACATTTTTTGCACTGTAATTCATACACATTTAATTCACAGAAGATATGAAAAAATTTAATATTTTTCTTATGTGCAATCTTGGTGCTGTATCAATAACCAATTGTTTATAAATGTTGTAATTTAAATATCTATAACCTACAGCATATCCACATTTGTTATGGTCAGGTTGCCTATTGAAGGCATACAAATCTGATATGAAATTAGGCAATTTCCAGTTTTTATTGTTAAAATTCATGTTAAAAGTACATATTTTTATTCGATGACTAATAAATAAATTAACATATTTAATTAGTTCAATTATTCTTTTCATTTAAGAGAAATTATTACTCTTAAAATATTATAGTATATATTCCTTCAGTATTAAAATTCAAGTAAACTAGACTTTTCTGCAGAGCCTTCAGTAGATACTTAAATTACTTAAAGAAACAATATTTAATCCAATAAATTTTAATAAGTTCAAAAATGCAACATGAAAATAATATAATATCATAACTAGACAATAGGAAGGAAAGATGGAGGTTAATTATCCAGTTTATGCTCCTGAATTAATTCTTAGCTTGTGTCAGGTTAACAAAAGTTAAAAACACAGTAGACTATATAATGAAATAGACAAAGTTATTACAATACTTTGAAACAAAAGATTTTATCAATGTATACCCAGCTTATTAATATGTTAAACTCAACCAGTAAATTTGTAAAATGTGGGGGGGGGAATAAAGTTATTTTTAATTCTCGATTCTTTACATAGATTAAAATAAATAATGAATACAACTCTAAAAGTATAGGAGACTCATTCCCTGTAGCTGGCTATCATATTATATTACTCTTTATTAAGAGAAAACTCCAGAGCTCTCAAAAACACAGGCATATTGCATAAGGTATTTACAGAAGTGAGCACTATACTAGAAAGAGTATGGAATATAGGCACGAGAGTAGATAAATACAGTGCCACCTACTTTGATGTTCTTATTTGTAACAATTAAAATTAAATCAGTCACCATCCAAAACTAAGCAACAACAAAATTCAGTTCAAATACTAACCTAATTTAACAAGTGTAAAAATGATGTAATAAATTAAAAATTTGAAATTATTAGAGGACTAGAATAGAAATCAGTGGGATTTCAATTAATCAAATTTAATTCAACCAGAAAGCAATTTTTTAAAAATAATTCTGCATTAAAAATGTATATTAATATTGGCATAAAAAATTGTGCTAAATTGAAAATTTTATTGTAATTTCACTGATCAAATTAATTTGACTCTAATCAATATCTGATATTTAGAATAAAAAAATTGCAGTATTAAAATAAAGCCTGATTAATCTCAATATTGATTTAAGTAAAAATTTAAAATATGTAATACTACATTGAATTAAAGTCTATATGTTCTTCAATCAAATAAAAAAAATCTTTATAATAAATATGTATTATCTATCCTTTTTACAAACACACATTTTAGATCTGATAAATAAATCTAGTAATAGCTTAGTATATTAGATTACCAACAAAGCAAAAACGTATTACATGTTAGCTCAAGATAAAATTAATAATGAGCAACCCTTTAATTTCAAACAAAATCACTCTTTTAATTTATATGTTGAAAACACCTAATTATAATGAGCAAGGCAGATATAAAAATGATTTTAACAAAACAGCAAATTGGTATTGAATTTCAGATTGCTTTTAATAACCAAAATAATTAAAAATTAACAAGGATCTATATATTTTATTAATATGCATAAAACTTCTTATACTTAAGAAATGGAGCAGCAGAGTAAAAATCTGATATTCTTTAACTATCATTCAAGTCCATCAAAAATATATGATAAAGTTCATTCATTAACAAAGAACAAATCATTTTCTATCAATCAAACATAATCTTTTTTTGAATACATAAAACCAGTACTGACGATAAATCTTAACACTGATCTCTCTAATCCATCTAAAATAATTTAAATCCAAAAGAATTTATACAGTGCAATAATGTCAATTAACATCTTGCAAAACATTTATAGAATAATACATGGTAAAGCGGTAGAAAAGATAGCAACTTACCCTCTGTTATCTCATCATCAAGAGTTCCTTTAACTTGTGAAAAACACCACTGAATGTCTCCATTTCCTGAAATAATGAACAGAGACGATTTACTAATTCATCAAGTTATTTTTATAAAAATAAAGTATTAAAGTATAAATTTTCAAATCTAAGGAATTTGTATTGACATATCAAAGTACTTCATATAATGAACCATCACCTACTCAAAAAACAACATAATGTATAAATATATGTATTTAAAGAGTCTCAATTTCATTACCTGCCATTCTGGGGAAATTCAATTTCCCCAATAAATTAAATTGAATTCGTTAACAATTATGATTCTTCCGGCATTTGTACGAACAGCGAGTAACAGCACATTATGCAGAAAATGGCGTTTCATCAGTGTTGCCGAATGCCAATCACTAAATTGAAATTCGAAATGTTACATTATCGACAAACAAAAACTTTTTTTTAGGATTTTTTTTATTATGAAGGATTTTAGAAGTTAAAGTTGTCATTATTTGTTTTAAATTTAAATTTGATGAACATCAAAAATTTCAGCAAAAAATTGGCAGTCTTAGACAATAAACTTTTTCGTTCTCAGTAGGTCAGTAAAAGACTTACTGTGGGCACAATGTCACAAATAATGCTCTGATTTTTTTTAAAGGAAAGAAAAGAAAAAAAATTTATAGACAGTTTTAATAGTGTGATATTTTTCTAGCTCGATATCTTTTTTAAAAATGGAACTTCATAAAAAATGAATATATAACAATAGTATTGAAACCTGTTGAAAATCAAAGGATCATAACTGTGCATTTTAAATGGTGCGATCAGTTCATTCATATCCATCATCTACTTGAGAAATTAAGATAAGAATTAATTATATTTTTTATCGGCATCCTTTGGAGAATTGTGCACACTACATTGCAGTACAATATGCAATGCAGGTTAATTGAACTACAAATCTAACCTATTACAACGAAATATATTGTTATTCTATGTGAAGATACTATATCAATATCAATAAAAAAAAAGCATCACACACTGATTCATATCATTATGTAAGATTTAATTTTCTATCAAAAGATAGAAGACTATATTAAAAAATATGATTTGCTTCATTAAAATTTTTTAGTGTAGTGAGGTTATTTTCTATATAAAGTAGTTAATGTTTTGAGCATTATTGAGTTACATATAAAATTAATTTTTCTTCAAAGTTCTTAATTTTACTGGCTTATAGGCATTCGATTTAGTAATAAGGGCTCTAATGGGCTTCCTAATTTCTTTAACCTAAAGCCACTTTTAAGACGGTCTTGATTATAAATATGGCGGTATACATAGAATGCGTTTTGTTTCATTTGCTTGTTTATGAACAATCAAACTTCGAAAGCTAATGCTCATTCCTTAATTGCCCAAGATATTGCACATTTTCTCAAGAGATGCTGAAGTTCTGCACTAAATCATAAAGATATAATAATATTAATAGACAATAAAAACTCTTAGGTTTTTATAAAAGATAGATTAAAGTCAATAAAGGCTTTTAGATTTTTAGAACACTAATAATAGATAATCTGATATCTAACTGACTAGAATTCCACATAATACTCGAGGTGTTCGTGATTATTGCTGTCTCTATTAATAATGGAGGAAATGAGGTTTATTAAAAGACAGTCGTTTGAACCTATATCTATCAAACTTGATTCAAATATACTTTAAAATGTGGAAATGGTTACCTTGGAATTAATTTTCAGGCATTGAATCAGAGTCTTAATTAATTAAAAAGTAAGCAAAATTTTGACGTTTTTTCACGAGCACTTCTGAAAATATTATAGTACTAAATAATTTTCATAATGTTTTAAAATTCAAAAAATAATCTTTTTTGTAACGTATAATTTTTTACAATACGTGTTTTTCGATTTTTAATCATTTTAAAAAGATTTTTCAAATGTATGCTGCAATAAATTTCCTTATTCGAATGAAATAATAATAATTTTTCTTATTACTTATAACATTTCAATCTATTTTTGTTTGTTTTTCTTTGTTGATGATCAAGATATTAAAATACAGAGTAATTTTCCATACTTTGTAGGTTTTAATTTGAAGTATATTTTTAGAAAAAAATTTGAAATTTGTTATACTTACAATTAAGATTGAGTTTCAGAGTCAGGCATTGGCGATAAATGTCAAGAAAACATTCATTTTTCAATACTTCAGTTTTTTGAAGAAATGAAATTTGATTTATAAATACATTGAAGGAAAATTTGGGAATTTCATAGAATAATGATGATAACGATATGAAGTTGCTAAAATAATACAAACTTTCGTTAAAGTTTGAAATTTAAAAACATTTTTCTGGGGAAAGCCTTTAAAATATTGTTGCTTATAATATTTAATTAAAAATGTTAGCAACTGTACATCCTAGCAAACCAACTGATCTCCAAAGATAGTATTTTTATCAAATTAAATCATTTTACTATGTTGTAGGGTTAGTATACAAGTTTGAGATATGTGGTGATAGCTTCATAAGCTGTCACCACAATATATGCCGACTTCCACTATCTAGATAAAAACTCCGATCACGAGTAATTGCTTTTGTCTTGGGGCTATGTTACTAGGACATTAACCCTAATGTTGCGAGTTCGGTTCTCGGTCTGCACGCTCAATTCAGCCATTCACCCACAGAAGCAATATCTTATTATATAAGAAGTAATTAACGAGGAAAACATTATGAGGACTTTCTTCAAATTATCTTATAATGTAAGGGATGTTTTTACGATAGAGTTACCCTAAGTTGTTTGTTATTTCTAGTAGTTTTAGCAACTATGTTAAGAATTGATATTCAAATTTTTTTCAGACATTTATATTTTATTCCTGAATTAAGATAGACTTCTTTTAGCTTAATAGGCATACAACACTGTATTAAATTGCCTGGCATAAACAAAATCGAAGAAATATCGCACAATTTGGGCCTACCTGACATTTATTTATTTTTTCCCTTTTTGTCTAAATTGGGAATTTTAATAATACTATTCAGATAAAAATTGCTTATTAATCAAATCTTTAAGTATGAATTTTGATAAGGAAAGTTATATTTCTTACATGCAACTTGATCCTTTCCAGTTACAACTCAGTATTGCGCGTAAAACTACACACATGTCGATAAATTAAGTATAACGCAAGTTCAGGAAAAGAAAGAGTCAGAAGTAAATATATATATATATATATATATATATATATATGACTTACTTGTAAAGATAATTTATTAGACAAAATATGAAGAGCAAGAGATGCTATTTGTTTTGATGTCATTAATAAAAATGCCATTTTTTGCTCTCTATAATAAATTACAAAATAAAAACTATTTATAAAAAATATTATATGGTTGGTATGATGGTTAATACATAGCATGTCTCTCAGACGATGCAATAAAGTCTGTACAACGCCTAGACATGCTGAGTATTAAATTATCGATCTGATATTGAGGAATATTACACCCCTCATTAAGCAATGATCTCCAAAGTTCCGGTAGACATGTACGAGGTGATTGACTGACTGTAACTCGTTGGTCAATCATGTCCCACACATTCTGTACTGTATTCCAGCCCGGTGAGAATGCTGGCCATTTCTTAGGAGTTATATTCTTTGATAGAATGCATTCTTTTACAATGTTTGCATTGCGAGGACGGGTGTTGTTATCCATACACATTAATTTTTTCCCATGGCACCCAAATCAAATGAACATGTTGATCCAGAATAACGTACCCATAGATTTGACCTGTCAGGGTTCCAATTTCAACATGCAGGTCAGTTCTGAAACCTGGAATAATTCCTCGTAAAACGTAACGGTATTGTTCAATGACGGTGGTAACGCTCTCCATATGAAAGTCCGGTAAGAATTAGATTGCAAGCTAAATCTGGACTCGTCAGAAAACATCATACAAGCCCACCATTGGGGTGTCCAAAATGCATGTTTACTACTCCAGGCAACCACAGACGACAGTGACTTGCAATAAGTGGAACACATCTGACATGCATACGGGCATATAGACCAATCTACCCTAAGCGCCTGTACTCGGTCTGCCTTGAAAGTGTCATACCAGTAGCTGAAGAGAACTAACCAGACAAGTCTGATGCTAAGCTCCAACAGTTTCTTTTGATTTTAACTGTCAAATACGGTATTGTATCTCGGAGTTGACCTGTGCTGTAAGGTCTACTTACATTACCCTCATCTTGGAATCATTGCCAAAGCCTAGATATAACACTCTCGGCTATTCCAAGTTCCCACGGATACTTCCAGCTGGGTAAGCCCACATTCCTGATAACCGATAATTCTGTCACGTAAAAAAAATCAACCAAATGTGTCCTTTTTGTCATAACTAAGCTGTTATTGTACTGAAAGCCTTATAAAATGCTTGCGAACAATTTTACTTATTTGCCTGTATTCCTTATACGCCACTCTCTCACACATTGTGACGTATTATCGGTGTCATTTAATGGCTTCCTGTAATTTGCATATTATTTTTTGAAGACGCGTGTAGTCATTTGTCGGGTGAAATATGTATTTTAGAGTTTGATTTCTTAGTGACTCTGAATTATCCGTATGAACATGAGTGTAGATTGAGTCAATTTTTTCTGCATGAATATAAGTTTTTAATTTTTCCTATACATATTATAGAGAAAGTGTTGTAATAAATACGACCTACCTGAGTTTAAAAAAAAACATATCTTTGGAAAGTGTCAGTTTTTAACAAAGATAACTCAAAATTGCTTTGAGCTAGACAGATGAAGTTTGGAATAAGGTTTTTATATCACATTTGCTTATCCCGATCAAATTTTTAGAACATCCAGCTGCTTGAATACAAGTTAACATGATAACTGCAAAATGAAATACAATATTCATATTTAGCCTTTATGGTGTAGTACCCAACAAATGTTGAGTTGAATCCAAAAATGGATAGACCTTTCGTTGGTTTTAAATTTCAGAAATAGGTACACGAAATATTTCAAACGTGCAATGACTGAAATACATTATGCTATGGAATTTTATTATTATAAGTGAAGTTTTGGATCAAATTTTTGTTTCAACAAGTTGGAAAAAACGAGGCTGAAACAAAAAAAAATCTATTTTCAGATTCTAGTAAACGACGTGTCAAGAAGTAATCCCCAAAAAATACCAAGGATCAGTAAAAATACTAAATTCAACTGTTGCGAACTTTTCAAAATATTTCGCTACTGTTATACGCCAATGACATGCAAGATGTACTCTGGGATTGCACTTTGTTAGAAGGCATACAAGAACATTTTGAGGAGACAACTTCCGCTGGTTTCAAAAACACTATGGCAAATAGCAATTACAACAATATTATTATAATAGCTTATTTCTTGAAAATATTTTTCAACAAACATACATCTCTATACTGTTGGATAAATTTACCGTTTGAAGGAAACGTTTAAAATCGCTTCATGAGTCAAGAAATAATATAAATAGAATTGAAGATGTAAGATGACATTAATGCTATTCGGTGGATTGATTAATTGATAGATTTTTTTTCTGGCGCAAGATCCAATATCGATGAAGCTGTGCCGGACTCGTATTAACTTAAAATACAGTAAAAAAAGTAAATACTCATTAAAAACAATAAGGAGATGCAAAATTAAATGAACAAAGTGAAAATAGATTTGAAATATTATGCATGAAATTGTTGCCAAGTAAAAATGAAAGCATATTAGCGTGGTAAGGTTCGCTAATTATACCTTTCAAATTTTGATAATTTCTTCCTAAATATTTTATTCTTAGAAAACGGTAATTAGGGCATTCACTAATGATATGTCGAACAGAAATTATGGTACTATATCTTGATTTAATTGTAGCTGTATCCGAATAAAGTAAATACTTGTTAGTAAAATAAGTTTGACCAATGCAAATTCTTGTTAACTTGACACTCAAATCTACGTCTGAGAGAGCCAGTCTTACAATCAAAAATTAATTTAACTTAATAATTTTTTCTAACTTTATAACAATATGTGCTTATAGTTAGGTCCATATATTCGAATGATAAATATTTGAATCATGAACTATTTGAAATTTCATTTCTGATGGAATGGTGCAATGGAGGTAATCGGCGTCCTAAACAAATTATTACACATTTGGTCCCATTCGTCTCAAACAATGCAGAAAAACTAAAGTGAACCTCTGTTGTTGTTTTTTTGCCCTGTCATAATATTTTACATTGAAAAGTGACCAAACACTGTTTTATCTTCATATTTGTCTCTGCGATGGTAGCGGATAGCGACAGGCCCGAACTCTCAATCTTATTGTTAGTAGCTGAGTAACATATCTGTTGAACCAAAAGTGCAATTCAGTCCGGGGGATGTTATATGGCTTATATGGATTTCATCACATACTCTCCCACCAATGAGTCGGTGGTTAGAAGAACGATACAATTGGCCCAAGCTTTATGGCGATCATGTGTCTTTGAAGTATGGTGGTGATCTTAACTGTCTTATTTAATTCCCCTCGCAACTCTTTTTGCTGACGATAGAGGGCGCCACGAACAATTGTACGATGCTGCTTACGAAGGTTGCATATTCAAGGTCGCCGAGTTCACCATTGCGGTTGTAACGGATAGAGCTAAGCCCGAATTCTCAGTCTTATGTTTAGTATCTGAGTAGCATATCCGTTGGACCAAAAGTGCATTTCAGTCTGAGAGATGTTATCTGGCTTAGATAGCTTTCACTACACCTCTCCCCCCATGACTTACTTCCCGGTCGCTAATGTACTAGTCTAACGCAATATTAAAGAATTGAAGATTTACAATTTCTTTTCAAACTTAAAATTTTAATGCTTGAACGATACATTCATGCTAAAAAATAAATTTGGGTCTTGAATTTTTAACAAGCTGTCGGTTTCATCATTATTTTTCAGGATTTAGGAAAACGGTTGATTTAATTATTTATAATTAATCATTCATCAAAAGTTATAGTTCTGAATTTGAAATATTGGAAAAGGCCTTTACTACCTATCAAAAATAAAAACTATTAGTTTTTCTATGCATTCAAACATTAGAAGTGAAAAATTAAAATCTTTATTACTTCATTTCAATTCACTGAAAAGTTATTAAACACTCTAATTTTAGCAGAAATATTTGTACTAAAATGAAATTAATTAAAGTGACTGCATAAAAAAAGGCAGGAATTCTATATTTAATTTTAAGGATTTTTGAAAAATAATCTAAATCCTCTGCTAGTAAAAATACTTGTAGTTAATAACGAATGCTGATCACTTAGAATGCTAGCTTTATTTTTAAAAAGATTTTTAAAGTTTTTTTTTTTTGACAGCTACATTCCAATGTAATATTATCGCAAATAAATATTTGTGTATCGAATTCTAAGTAAACCGTATCTAATCTTATTTTGGTTAAATAAACCGACTTAAATCTGGTGATTACATATGTGTTAGTAACGTTTTATGCTGATAAATAATTTTTAGTTATAAATCAGTTATTTATTGTCTACAAATTTGAACTTACTTTTCAAAAATAATACACTATTGTGAGTAATTGAAATTCTCGGAAAAAATTATTTAAATTGTAAGAATCAACAATAAAATTGTTAATCATCACTGGTAATTTATATTAAAAACCAACTGAAATATGTAAGAAATAAAAATTGTATTCAATTTTTTTAGCTCAATATATTAATATCTAGGCATTCAAATCTACAAAATAACAGACAATCCTCTTCTATTTTGTATTTACTTTTAATTAACAAAGTAGCAAAGGATTGTTATCTGTTTTTGCACAAAGAAATGAAAATATTTTCATTTCTAGGATATTATGCGTGATATATAAAGGAGGAATTTATTCCACTAAGATGTTTAAATAGTACATGAAAAATCACGAGTTTTTTAAATCTTAATTGTGTATTAACCAGCTTTGATGACCAACTATTTGTCCACCATATTAATGCAACTAACCAAATTTGATGAATTATACTCATAGTCTTCTTAATATTTGATTGGCTAACTTACTAGAGGGGTTACAAGTTTGAAAGATCATTCCATTTGATCTCTTGAAACTAGAGGATGTTGCAGGACAGGCGATCATTGATAATGTATTTAGGGATTATAAACTTTCATATGGAACAAAAATTATTGAAATCGGCTTACTTCTTGGTGGGACAATCTGGCAATGCTTTTCTTCGAAAAGAAGGCATAATAAACTATGTTTTGGGGAATTCTGTCAAAAACAGGGTGTAGTAGAGAACAGGATGATACATCTACTACCTTACCTTAAAAAGGTTTCAGAATTCGTATGAAATGAAAGTTTTTAAAATAGATGCAATAGTTGTAACTGGAGAATCTGTCAAGGTTTACTTTCCATAAAAAATAGAAAGTGAAGAAGCTTTTTTGCGATTTCTCTCAAAAAGTTTGTTTGGGATGACAGGTGAACTGGATGGCAGATGCAGATTCCAGATAATGACTTATCTAGAATCATGGACTTTTCGATAAAATTGTAGAAATCAGAGTTGCTATTGGGGATGAGGAGACATTGTAAAACGTAATTTCCTTAAAAAAATTGTAGCAAAAATAGAAATTCTGAGACTTTTTTGGAAAAGGGGACATAACATCGATAAAGTAACCCCGGTAACACATCCTGTTGCACAATATTATGCAATATTATATTATATTGTTTAATATTCAACAATATTATACTCTATTGCGAATATTTTTTGATATCAATAAATATTTTTCTATATATATGCTCTACTAGGAATCCAGAGATCATTGAGGTTTTATAAGAATTAAAAATTAATTACAGGTTGCGAAGTGAAAATAATAACAATGTCTAGAGGTCATTTATTCCATGGGCAATCGGAAAACTTCTCACAAAATAACTGGTGGGGGAGAACAGACAATAATTGATTACTATATATAAATCCAAAAATTTCGTACGAAATAAAAAACAATCGAAACCAATACCGGAGTTGGGAAATTCTTTCTCTATTTTTTGCCGAAGAGAATGTAGAGTGTATTAATTTGGCGAAATCAGACCAATAGTTTCAGTTGGGGATTTGTTCTGATTTTGCTAATTACTATTTCAAACATATAAAGGATAAAATTACATATAATAGGGGGTTAAATATAATTTCTGTATTGTTGTATGGATCATTATTATTAAATGAAGGGGGGAAATTATTACTTGCCAAATTCATTTTTAATTCAAAATTATTTATTTTTATTTAAGTTTTTTTTAATAATTTCTCTTTAATATTCATGCAATTGAAATACGTCAGCATTATATCTATTTTTATATTTATGGTAACTAATTTTTTGGTTACTATTTTAATATTATTAATTTAAAGAATAACCATTTTTGATATATTATATCGTATTACCTGAAACGAAAGTGCAATTTTAAATTAAACTTTCACAATAAACTGGAGAATTCTAACTAGTTAGAAATACACGAATAAAATTAGTAAAATCCGTCAAGTTATTGTGTGCAGTGTTTGCAATAATACTGTTTTATTTAAAAATATTTCTAAATAAATGGAAGATAGTTGAAAGAACAGATGATTACTGATGACATTTTGAACCTATAATCTAAGAGCCTACAAATGTAATAAAATTCGATGACATCAGGACAATGGTTGTAGAGTTTGGTTTGGTTTTATGGCGTGAGGACCAGACTCAATTATTCTGCGCCAAACATTCGTTAAATAGGATCTTCTTGTAAAAACCTAAGGCATTCTAAGAAAGGAAAGTACTACTAAATCAGATGTAAAATTTGAATATTTTTTAACAAGTTAAAAACATTTGGATGCGGATTATCACCTAAAATATCAGTTAATTTAAAAACCGTCGCTCCAAAATGTACTTTTGTTCTATAATCTTGGCATTCACAGAAAATATGCTTAACCGTTAGAAAACAATTGCGTTTATTGCAGAGTGGTGCATTATCCGAGTGCAAAAGATGTTTATTAGTTAAATAGGTGTGGCCTATTCGAAATCTCGTGATAATAACATCTTTTTTCCTGGTCAGAATTTTACTTTTGAAACCGTTAATAGAAGGTTGTATCTGAAATAGTTTATTTGCAGGTAATTGTTCCCATGTATATTGCCAGAATTTATATAGATTTATTTTTATTACTTGTAATGAATCGGATAATGGGACAAAATTTTCTTTCAACAGGGTTGAGCTTTTTGCGGCCTTGCCAGCTTTTTCATCTCTCAAAATTCCGACATGCCCAGGAATCCAACATAATTGAATTATAAAATTATTTTTGAGAGAATCGTGTAAGTACAAACTATTTAAAGCTGAAGGATGACTTTCTGACGGCACATTCCTTAAAGCTTCTACACTACTTTTTGAATCAGTATATATAATAAATTTAGAAGGGGGGGTGACGTAGTAATTTTTAAAAGGCTTAGATATATTACATAAAATCCGGATGTGAAGACAGAACAGAAAAGGTGAAGTCTTCCGGATATTGTTACATTTATAAAAACTGCGGCTGAGTCGACTTGATTACCACATCTCGAACTATCTGTATAAACAAGTTGAAAAGAATGATACTGTTGTCTGTGTTCATAAAACAGTTTCTTGGCGATGAAAAATGTTAATGGTTTCAGGAAATGTATAAAATCACCTATAAAATTAAAAGATGATTCCTGCCATGGAGGTGGACCTCTAATATTCACAACAATCGGGAAGTCTTCAGTTTCGAATGATCGTAAAATGTATCCAATCGTAAATGAATCCAAAAGTTGGCTTTAAGGATAATTTTTAAGAGAACAATTACAATGATTGCCGCTGGGAATTTCTTAGAATAGAAGTTTGTTTGTCCATATTGTTACAAACTTGTAATTTTGCTTCCCAGCCTGAACAATACCAAAGCAAGAAAGACCTTTTTACTGTTAGCACTGTTGCTTGCTGAGAGGGTGTCGCGTTAGTAGTGTCAAGGCTTAGCGAGAAACTTGGAAATTTGAGATGAATTTGGTGACAAAATGTATAATACAGAAAAGTTCAGGAATTTTCATGAATCGTTCCAATAGAAACACAGATACGCCCTGATTAGCCTAGAAATTTCTCGACCTCTTAGAAGCTATAAAAGTCAATGAGACTCAAACTGCGGTGCGTTATTTGAATTGAATAGTTAGTGTGGATAGAACTGAGCCGGAAGCGAAACTGGAGAAGACAAATGACGAGTCTTCGAGAGGATAGCGTAGCAACGGTGAAGTGCCAGCGTTGGGTTTAGTTCAAGCGAGTGTTGAAATGCGGTGTGCCGAGTGTTATTGTCTACTGTTAAATCAGCGACGTATAGTGTTTGAAGTATCCAGTGTGGTAGTGAGTGGGAAGCTAAAGCGAGGAGATAGTGACAAGTTCAGCCGTCTAGAGATACCTTAGAGTGAAGCTCCTAGGAACCCCTCACCTGTTGGATTCTCACTGTGTTTTCAGAGTTCTGGGTTACTGTCTGTTGTAGTGCGCTGTACTATGTTCGTTTTGGTTGTAAATAATTTTCGTCTATGCATTCGTCTCGTCTTTGTGTTATTGTCTTCGTGTGTAAATAAATGTCATTGTTTTCTACTGAAATGAAAAAAAATATTAAGCGTTTTTGTGGCAAGAATTATAGATTTTAATCATATTTTAGATCCAGAGTGCGAAAAGGAAGATTTCAGATACACATGCTTAGTTTTCTGCATTATATTATGAAGCATAAAACGCTTCAACTCCTTCCCTATGTGGAAGTAAGGGGTTAACTCTTGCTTTTGAGGACTACTATGATTTTTGTGAGTTTGAAAATATCATATCATTCTCTCCAATAAGCTTCCGGGATGGAGAAAAGGGTAGAGGGAGAACTGATAAGAATCCCAGCTTTTGAGGACTGCCCGGACTTTTCCAGATTTGGAGACTTCACACAATTTCTACTTATGGGTTCATGAGACGCAGAGGAGGATAAAAGAAAAACTGAAAGGATTCTGTAAGTATGGGAGTAAATCGTAAAGAAAACCTTCACGAGAATTTTTATTTAAATTTAACGTTTTGATACCAACAAAAAATGTTCGTGTGATTTAAAAAATGAATTATAAACAGACACAAAAAAAACTGAATCTGTGATTTAGTTTCTAACTGAAGAGACTGGATGATTTCTCCATAATGTTAGTCAAATGTCTGAATACCAGGAAATTTAGTGAAAATAACGTAATAATGATAGTGGGTATTTTGGGATAATCCCTTGAAGCCCATAAATATTGTACTACATTGTATGACACTCCTCAAAATTTGCCATAATGTAGAGTATTTGTTGTGAAGAAAAATGCCTTTTGCAAATGAGTGACATTGTATGCCACAACGATTGTATAACTGTAACTTTACAGCTTGCAGTCATTATCTACTAGAAAAATGAGTGAAGAAATCACAATATGTATCCACAAAACTAAAAATTCTACTCCTGGAGCTGACAACATCCTAGCCATCTGTTTCAAAAATCTCAACAACGACCAACTTAAAATTATTTTGAAATTATATCAACATCAAATTAATTCAGCCGACATCCCCAAACAATGAAAACATGTTCCAGGTATTCTGATTCCGAAACCTAACAAAGACATAACCAAAATTTCTTCCTATCGGCCCATTGCTCTAACGTCAGTTTTTTGCTAAGTCTTTGAACGTATACTGACTCATTACTTTTATTTACTCATTGCTTACGCGTTGCTACTTAATTTGTAACAAAAAACTGCACAATAGTTTACATGGTTTCACACCCCTCAGAGATAACCAAATTGCAATTTACAATATTCAGGCAAAAATCACAGAAGCTTAAGTGCAACAACAACAACATAAAAAAACTTGTTTGTTGTGAATCCTGATATAAAAAGTGCATATGATTCAGTTCATATCTACAGCCTTATTTTTAAAGGCTTATAGCTTGGTATAACAAGCAAAATAGCAAAGTGATTGTTCACCTTCCTGTAAGACAGAACATTCCAGATTCACTGGAGGCATTCCATTTTTAGAAACAGAACTCTAAACAAAGGTTTACCTCAAGGCAGCGTTCTTTCACCAATTCTTTTCGTTATCTTTATGCATGGTTTCCATGAAACCATAGATTAAGAGGTCAAATGTACTCTCTTTGCGGGTATCTTTGTTTTCTGCAGCCATAATTCCTGGGAAATCAGTACTTAAAAAATACAAAATATGATGGAAAGTATATACAAATTATTCTATTATTGGAAATTAGAAATTACTCCAGAAAAAAGTGTAATAATTGAATTGTCCAAGAAAAGAAAATTACAAATTATCCACGCATCTCTTATGCGGAACGTCCTTTAGAATGGAATGAAACGATTAATTTTTCTTGGTATTCATTTTTCTAAAAAGAATCAAAACTCATTAATCTTTAGAAATCTCAGAAATCATGCAAATTAAAAAGATAAATGGTCTCAAAACATTCGCATCAAAAAACTATGGCTCCAGAACTAAAGATATTATCAATACACAAATAATAGTATTTTCACCATATTTTTCTACGGTTGCATCATAATCAACAGGTTTTCCGAGACACAGTTAAAAGAATGCAACTAGATTCAAATTATGGCTCTGAGAATTGCATTCTGCCTTCCAAAATGGACCTCCCAATGTTGTACTTTTGAAAATTGCTTCTCAGAAAATTCTTTAAGAAAAAATCAAGCGACTAGCTTCCCAGCTTTTTTATCAAGCAAATAGCTAAGAGTGTACATTCTCTACTTCTAACAGAGCACTCTAATAATAATTGAGAAATTAAACTGACTATCAAAGCCAAAAAAATACATGTTGTTTATTCTTAAGAATTGAAACGTCTCTACCAGCCAAATTATCCCTTTGCCTGAAAACCCATCGAACAACTCGAATCAATTTGAAATTTTTCTTATGGGTTTTAAATTTGAAAATAAAAATTTAACTTTGATTGAAATTAATAACTACTTTAAGGAATGCATTCGGAATTCCTTTCCTGGTTCTTTTATCATTGCTACTGATTCATCCAAAACTCTCCAGCACTCTTCAATTGCTGGTTTTTCTTCAATCAAAAAATTCAGGTTTCGAGTCATCCTATCGATTTCATTTTTACTGCAGAAAATTTAGTCATTGCCAAAATATTAGATGTTCTTGTTGTTCCTGGAAAAGATTGTCTGATTCTTACAGATAGCTACTCTGCGCTCACATCGTTGAAGAACATTTCACTTCGGTCGCTAAATATTATCCAACGTATAGCACCCAAAGTTAAACTTTAACGAAATTAAATATATATATATCCTTCCTGTGGGTACTTGGTCATTTGAGTATTACCTAGAAGGAGCTTGCAGATCGTTTAGCCAAAGAAGTCACAGAAAATACACCATGGAGTGAATAGATCTCTCCTGAAAACATTATTTCAAGCCTCAAGAAAGAGACACATCAGATCGCAATCAATAATTATAGAAACAGTAAATATTTCATTTCTTTAGGTGATATTTCAAGCATTGAAGCAGTGTCTCCCTGGTCCGAAAATCGGAGGGAAGACGATGCCTTGGACAGACTAATCAGCAAAACAATTCTAACACCAGGATTGTTGAATTGCTATAACCTTCATAATGATCCTCTTTGTCACGAATGTGATAGGATAAATGATACTGCACACATTCTCTCGTGCAAAAAGTATTCATATTATAAAGACAAATTGAGGGCTTTTCTTCAGTTAGACAAACAAGATTTCTTCTTCAAAAATGTTCTGAGTAAAATAACTGCAAACAAGACCAATGTGCGAGTTTCTCTTCAAGCGATGAAGCATTTGAATATCTACTAATTTTATTACCACATTAAATCGATACTTTTTTGACACTCTTCTCTTTATCACCATTCCGTGTTGCAGAGAAGCTCTGACTTATTGTGTCTGTTGTTTCCACTGGAACTTCTGAAAATGTTCTGAATCACATCAGCGGACTCACTGCAGCTTCAATCAACTGACTGAACAGACTTCATTAACTGTTAACTGACTGAAACTTCATTTTTTTTGTATGTGTGCACTCTCTTGTGTTCAATATATATATATTTCGTTCTATGTATTTGAAACAGAGGATGACAGTCATTGTTACTATAAATCCCAATACCTTACTTCTTTCAAGTTTCAAGCCCGAATGTAAGCACAGAGAAGGATATTTTTCTCTGTGAGTGTAAGTTAAACGGTTGCTCTGACTAAATATGCTTTAATTCACTAGTTGAAGACTGAATTATTTCCAACAAGAGCATGCATCTGGTAGATGAAACCCTCAGTATTTAGTTTTCATTTAGGTCCTTATAATATTGATTAATATCATATAATATCGCATGATATTGTGTAACAGCTGTGCTGCCTATGATCAACCAATTTAACGACTTCTAAATATGAATCTGAATGACTATGAAAAAGTAAACGAAATTTTGCGCCCTTTTAAAGAAATAATTACCAAAAATAGTGTGTAAAAAAATCAATGATGTCAATTAGTTGTGTTGATTTTTTCCCTGAATGACAGCATTTTTTACTTTTTTTCCCAGTATAATTTTTAACATTTTTTCTTAATTATTCGATGTTAGCATATCAATATCGTAACAGAAATACAGGCTGGTTATAATTAAAGTGCAAGTGATTGAAAGACTGTAAGAGAAAAACTACTTGGAATATGTAGAAGAAATTTGGCCCATGCTATATTTATAAAATGGGGAAATGAACTACAAAAAATTAGTTCACATCTTTGTCACAGGTGGTGCTTTTTAAATACAATATTTTATATATTGTAACTAGAACATTTTTTTTGTTAAAATATGAAATGCATAATGGATTACAATATTTGTTCAATATGGGATCCTTCAAAAGCTCTGATCAAATGCTGAAGTTGCAAGAGAGCGGGATGCACAGTAGCACCTAATGTTTCCTGCTTAATTTTTTGGACACGTCTAGTTATGTTACTTTCTAACACAACAGCAGAGTGAGGTTAGCCCATGTGGACGCGATCTTTTAAAAATCTCCTCAATCAGAAATCGCAGGGGTTGAATCAGGTGAACGAGGTGGCCACACATTTTGGAAATTTCTGCTAATAATGCGATCCTCACTAAAAGTTCAGTGAAGTAGTTGTGCTGAACAATGAGAAATGTGAAATGGTGCTCCATCTTGCATGAATATTGTTGAGTTTTGCAAAATTGGGATGAGATTACATTCTGACATTTGAGTGTATCTTGTGTCTGTTACGGTACAGTAAACTAGTACTGTTGGTGCAAGAGTTAAAAAAAGAACAATAATAAAGTCAGCAGTCATACTACACCAAACAGTAACAAACGTTGAATCCAAGCGTTTCCTTAAACCAGCGTGCGAATTGGATGGGCTCCATATCTTACTTTTGAAATGTTAGTGTTGATTATACTATGTGCCAATAGATGGCGCCATGGGTTCAATATGTATGTTATATATAGGTCTGTTCACTAAATAAAATTACTTCTCTTCCTGCCGTCTCCAACTACACAGGTATGTGACTGACTCATTTGTGTCTTTATTCTTGCTTTGCTGCTCTGATATTTAACTCTGATTTGTTCACTTACAGCAATGGATGTTGACTTGTCCGGATAAAGTAAAACGTGCTTCATCAGTCGTCATAAATTTTCGAACCCATTTCGTCCAATTTTGGCAAAATCCATTCTTTGTTGCGGAATGCCTTGTTTCAGGTGCAGCAAAATTTTAATTTAAATTGAATAACGTCTTAAAATGTAGCACAAGATTTTGCGAAAGATCGTACATGGTTTTGATAAAGCAATTGCTATATTTTTAGCGCTTGCAGGACGCTGATTCACTAACCTGAATCAATTGCTTCCCTAACCTCTTCCACAACTTCCTGATTCGCAGATCTTATCCTTCCAGTTCCAGAGAGCTCACCAAGTTCTTCTGTAGCTTCAAATTTATTAAATTTTCTTTAAGCCATCGGTCCTTTTCTCAAATCTTTAAGGCGGCGATAATCTTTCAAAGCAGAGCTATCATTGCTATTTTTTTTTTTGTAATAACATTTTACTAATTAACAAATTCATGGTTATTGCTTCAAGATACTTGACTTTTATCATCATAATGATTTTAAAATTCAAGTGTATTTATTTTGGAAGAGTACAAAGGAAAACAACGTTTTACTTATCTATAACACCACCCATAACGAAAAGTTGAACTAATTTTTTTAAATTGTGTAATTCATTTCCCATGTTGCAAATATACCCAATTTCTTCAATCTATTCGTTTTTGTAGTTTTTCTTTTACAGTTCTTCAAATACTCGCACTTTAATTATAACCACCCTGTATTATTGTATTTCATTAAAAGAAATTTTGTTGCAGCAAATCCCTTTCATTATTCAATAAAGATACCGATATACTAATATAGCATATACTTGGATGGAATGCAAAAAGTTTTGTTTCTTTAAATTTACTCTTCGTCTATTTAAGAAATCTCAGTTATAGGCACTTTAATTTATAGTTTTTTTAAATGCATGTAATGTTTTTTTATCAGATTATCAATTATCTATCTATCTATTCATATTTCCCTTTTTTTAGATGTGTGATATAAGATATTTTAAGTTATGCACAAAAATACAAATTTTAAGATTATTATACAAAATTTCACAAATTGTAACATTTTTTCATAACATTACTCCAAACAAAAAAAAAGTGCTATGAATAATTACAAGGAATTATTACAAATTTAGAGTTATAATAAATATTTTTACAATACCACTAATTGCTTTATCCCTGTGACTCGGTTGTTCCACAATAAGCAAGGCCAAATTTTGTTAATGCGACAATAAAACCCAACAACTCACCCTTTTAGATGACATACTAAATAAAAAAATAAAATAAAAATGCTTTTATGTATTTTTCCCATATCTAAATCCAATTTAACTGAATTATAAGGCTTTTAAAAAATGGTTCTCTGGGATATTAATTACTTTATAAAATTAATACAGGCCATAAGTGAATAGTTTGAATGCAGAATAAACAGTTAATAATATTGATTTGGCAGAGTGATCAATAGTGTGTATGAATAGGATAAAAAAAGAGTACACACCAATCACAAGCAGAACAGATCTTTATATATCACTGACGAATGCTTTTCATAATGTACACATGTTCAAAACTAATGCAATTTTTTTTTCTACACACAGAATATACAACATTTTAATCAAAATTTGAGTACAAATCAAGTCTCAGGAAAAAGTAAATAAAACCAACTTTATTATTATTTCTGCATGAATTACCCTGTGACACAAGAAGAGAAATTATCCTGGTTGCAGTTAGTTTTTATGAAAAGAAGACACCTTATATCAACAATTGAATAACTATGGCACAAGAAAACATCAACCATGATAATTATGAGCATTGGAGAGGAGATTGAATATTTGTTATTCATTTACAGTAAAATGTACTTGGAAAGGATGTATTAAAAATGGAAGTACCCAATGACATACACAGTATTTAAAATGTATTGAATCCAAGAGACTAGCAATTCTTAACATGCATTGAAAATTTAGTTTATTTTCATATCAAATGCAACCTTTAGAATTTTATTTTGTTTCTGGCATTACATTTTAAATCAAGTATTCAAGATAATTGCTTACATGGAGGAAGACTGATTTATTTGCAAGTGGACATCATGCAGGTAATACTGTACTATAATACTTCTATGAAAAAAATGGCATTTTCATGAAATTTCATTATTCTTAATTAACTTAAATGCTGTTTATTATAAATGGTCCAAATTAAATTTTATTTGCAAAATGTTACACATTAAAATAACAGACATTCATATATTATCAGAATTCCTTTGAAATGCCCTTTATAAAAAAAAGTCTAACAGAACAATTTCTTATCCAAGATATGATTATTATTTCCATAAGAATATATTGAGAAATTTAACCTGTTTAATGTATTAAAAAAAGAACCAATTGAATACCAAAATCTTCAGACAGATGAGTTTTGTTTGTAAAGAAGGGAACAAAAACCAACATGCTGAATGAAAACTAATTTTATCAAAATTAAGAAAGTTACAAATGTTACAAATTGAAGTTACAAATTTTCAAATTGACTTTTTAAAAAATTTACTATTGCACAACAAACTAGTTATTCGAAAATAAAAGTTGGTGGTCAAAAATAATTTTTAGAAAATTTTATCAAGATAATTATTTATTCACATATTAGAATATTACTTGATTTGATTGTAATTTTAAAAGCCGCCCATATGCAGCATATTTAATACTGAGCACAATTCTCTCTCTTATATATATAAAAAAACATCTAAAACATTATATTCCCTTTAAATTTTTTAAATTGGAAATTAGAAACAATCATATCTGTTAATAAAAGCACAACTGGAATATGAGAAATATCCTGGAAAAATGAGAATTAATCCTGAATTTAGAAATTAAAAAGTAAAATCCAATAAAGACTGAAATTCATTATGGTATTACAAAAATTTATTTAGTTAAATTTGTAAATTTATTTTAACAGGAACTAGGAGACAAAAATTGGGATATAAAATGAGCACGATCCAACAAGTAGTTTAATGTAATTTTTACATCAGACATATATTAGTTAAGAATCGCTAGTATAATAATTATTTTCAACATATAGTATTATTTACATCTAAAGTGGTAATCAACAGGTAGTCATCCAAAATGAAGAGCAACTAATCAGGTGGAAGACTAGGAATAGCTGCAGGTCACAAAAATAATAACACATAAAGAAATCATCTATATACAACCAATAACATATGGGTACACATTTACAACACAAGCATCAATAAATATGCATCGTGAAACAGAATAAGATCTACTATTGATGTACATGGACTGCACAATATGATAAGCTGTATGCAAAATTAAGTAGATTCCAAAATTTTCTTCCGTTTTAAAGGCTTCAGATTTTTTATTTTTTAGTGTTACATATGCACTATTTAACATAGAAAGTATAAAGTATTTTTTCTGCATTGAAATAATTAAACGATAGTTTTCAGTAGTCATATTCAGCAATAAAGCAAATTTTAATCTTTTTAAGGACACACACACATATATATATAATTAACGAAAATAAAGAAATTTCATTAATTTTCAACTATTAATCAATCAATGCAAAAAAATAACGCAAAAAATGGCAATATGGTTTGTGAGAAAATGTCCAAAGCACTTATTAGAAGTCACGGAATAGTGAAACAGGATTTAAAAGCCACATTAAATAAAATTTTTAATAATATTCAAATAATTACAAATTTTTAATATCTATTAGAATTAATTAAACAAAATGAATTGTGGTGGACACATTACAGCAAATCATAAGCAGAGTCCATTTGGAGAATAATTTACATATTTCGAAGCAAATCTTTAAAATTTTACAGGTTAATTTAAATAATCAACAAAATAAAAAAAAATCAAAAGATGAGATGTTAACATGTACAAATATATATTTATAAATAAAGCACCAAGAAACAAACAGAATGAAAAAATTAAGTAATTTTACTCTTAAAAAATTAGAATCAGTAATTATTTACACAATTGCTGATTTTAAATTTTCCTTTTTCAAAAATTTTAAATTCAATATACAAAATACAAGCAGGCGAAATAAAACACATTGCAAAATTTGAGATATATATATAAAAATAACAATAAAATCAAATAAGCTCTCAAGGAGAACATGTTTCATGCAATATCTTAAAAACCATATTGACATGGAATTTTTACTGATTAGTTACCAAAGAAAGAATCTATCTCAATCACTCACATTTGATTTATCATCCTTAGTACCCTGAAAAGACTAGTCCATGTTTTAGATCAAAATACACTCAGAACTAAAGTTTCTTTAAACAAATTCATTCTTAAAAATAACATTTTAGTTTCTAATCTAAAATTGTTAAAAACCATGTCCATTCATTAAAAAATAAGCAATAGGAATCAAAACAGTTGCTTATAATTACATTGTTAGTTGTAACAGAATACATCACATGTTATAAAGATAACAAAGATAGCACAAGGATGAAACAAACATTCAAACCTAAAAAGTAAACATTATACTTTTTCAAACATTTAAAAATATAAAAAAAATTATTCTTTTCTAAAAAATATTTTTCTAAAAAACATCTATTCATCACAACCAGAACTAATAAAAAAAACTTTTTGCATGCAGCACATAGAAACATGAGAATACCATCAATTTGTTCTAAATTACAAACAATTCAGATCTAGAATATAAAGTAATATTTTACAGGCTTTACATCGTATATATAAGATTGTTTCCATTCTTGTATTCACATCAAAAATACTACTTAAATTCTTTCAGATAGGTTCTCAGAACCCTTACAAATCTACAAGACCCTACTGATGCAGACAATGCATGTATTTGTGTACAATTTGGCACTTAGACATCAAACACGCAGCACAGTTTCTGGCTCGGTTATCAAAATGCAGTGATAAAATTACACTCTCTCTTAAAATAGCATCACTGAAGTGCAATGACAGAAACTGCTACAAGACATATATTAAATGGCATAGAATTTTTAGCTGTTTTGTCAGCATTTCTCAAACTTAATGATGAAAAACATTACAAAGTGAATGTCTACTCTCAGATGAGCAAAAAACAGTTATTATTGTTTTATAACAATATGACTTCTTTAAAGATTTAGTTACCTACACAAATGTGCAACAATATATAAATTCTTCAAGGATATTTCATGTTCCCCAAAGTTGCATCAGAAAAGAATTATGACAATTATCAAAAAAACAAACACTGCTTTAAAACTATTTAAACTTTAATGATTTTAAATTGCTTGTTAGGAAAGGATAGTTTAGTTTAATTATATTAATATCCTGTTTTAAAGCAGCACTAGGGCTATTTTAGGACGGACCTCATAATTCTGAAGCGAGGCCAGATAATGAGGACAACACTTGACTTAGCGCCTTCCACTCTAAACTTTCACACCAGGCCAGAATTGCACCAGAAAATATTTTTTCTAAAAATCATTTAGAATGTCCAAAATTTATATGGCAATAGAATGCAGAAGTCATTCAACGACTTAGTAAGGTTAAAAATAAGAAGTCCTTTATTTAATTAGTTTTTTTGAAAATATTTTAATGAGTTCTCAAAAGCCAGAAGGTTGAAAACTTTATTTTCAATAATGATGGAATAGTTCAAATTTTGTTTTTATTTCAGCAAATATATTAAGGAATCATTAATTCTTATTATTGCCATTTCTAAAAACAGATATTTAATTTTTCTTTCAAATGAATACATTAGAAATGCAAAACACTATATAGATTAAAATATAATTGCAAGATATTAAAAGTTATTTGGTTTTGAATTGATACACAAAAAGAATGATAAAGTTTGAGAAATGCTGCATTTTAAAACCATTTCTTTCTGAAACAAGCAAAACAGAACACACAAAAACAACTTAATTATTTGTAATTGGCAATATTAAGAGGAACATATTAAATATATAAGAAAAGTAATAATAATGATAAAAAGAATTAAGCTGCCTATTTTGTACAAAATATGGCTCACAACCGCAACAAATAAATATTTGGCAGAAACATAAGTTTTTAAAAAAGTTAAAAACAGTCATATCTCATACTATATATATCCACAGTTTAGAAACACTCAGTGGTGTCTGATAATTTCTTCTAACTTAGACAGTTGAGATTCGGTCCTCAGAAATCTTATTACATTAATGGAAAATATTATGTCATGGATAAAAACAACTTCATTTCCGACACATGAAGCTCATAATATACTTTAACTTTAAAAATTAAGAATAATTCTTCCAAGATTTGATATTAGTTATTCAAAGAACATACTTTAGTTTACTTACATTTAATGATTCCCACCTCTTGAAAATAATCTAAGATGTATTTCTAACAGGGAAAGAATCTTTTTTTTTTCAATATGGGAAAATTTATTAACTGAAAAAATAATTAAGTACATATGAAATTGATCCTGACATTTTTTTTATTATAAATGATCATGATGGAAAACAAAAACATTTAACAGACGATCAAGTGAGAATTTTTAAACATATGAGCTTCATGTGAAGGAGGGGAAGAAAAACATATGAAATTAAAAAAGAAATTCATGCTATACATATTCAATATAAAATCAATTGTTCGAAAGTTAAGAAAACTCAATTATTAAAATATATTCCTCTCAAATCCCTGGCTCATATAAACTCTGCTCAAATAATATTGACACAAACTAACAAAAATAATCCATAAACTTAACTGACAAGACTTAACACAGTAGAGAGGAGAGGAGAGAGATTGTTTCCGGTTTCTTTCAGCCTTGAGCAAACGAGAATTTGGCAACAACCATGAAAAAAGTAGAATCTATAAAATAAAACAAATCTCAACAACAAGCAGGTACTAGAACATAAAAGTGTCTCACTCGTCAGGGTAGGAGTGTGGAAAAAGTTTCAAATGAAATGCAGCCTCAAGGACACATTGGATGGAAGGTGAGATTTTACAGTTTATCCCTCATTCATGCAAGTGGGTGGTCACCTTCATTGACAGAACCTTGACCCACACGAGACAGTCCAGTGCCACGACCGTCACGGAATTCAACATTTACACTGTCTCCTTGTAAAAGTCCTTTCTTTTCTTCACTCGCTGTAGAGCCCACTGGATACAGAGAATCATACACAGGATTTGTGAAATTTGTTGCCTAAAATTAAAAGATCAGAAAAGTAAATACTAAAATTGACCAAATATTTTACAAATGTTTTCAATACTAAGGGATCTAAAGGAAGAAAAAAAAAATTCAAGGAGTCTCTTAAAATAATTTACTAAAAAAATTTTTTTTTCAAAAATTTAATTAAATGATTAGATTCTAGCAAATTTATTATTTTTGACACAATGATATTCTTTTAGTTTAAATATGTTAAAATTATAAGGATTCAATTACATTATACACACTGAAATCACTGAGTCATTTATTGGCTTTAACATTTTAGAGTTTAATAATAAATTTCTAAAGTTTTCCAGTTTTATTTTGCTGAATGTATGTGATGCAATGTGAGAATAAATGGAAGTAAGAATAGTTATTTAAAGATAGGAAAATTGGTGAATGATTAACTCAATATGTTCAGCCCTTCACATGAAAATATGTTCATCTATTTAAAAAAGCATATCAGGGCCACTTTTCACTGAAGTTGGGTAGCTCAACGGACCCATAAAACATAGAATAAATTACGAGCAAATAAATCAGCTATAGAACTTAGGCCTTTTAAAAAAGAAATTGAAAACGGCGACACTCCTTTGACAATACATATTGGTAATATTAGATTAACTCACCAGTATTTACGAAGCACACTTTCACATATTCTCACTATGATTGCAAAGTACCTATTTTCCTTATTCTTGTGGATATCCACATTTTATTTCTCAATGCTTACGACACTTTAAAATAACTTGCATTAATTTTTCAACATATATTAATAATATTCCATACAATAAGCTTTTTTCATTTTTAAAATCCATTTAAAAGTTCCAATTAATCTGAAAGTCTGATTTTCAAAGTTCCAATTAATCTGTAATTCTAATTCTCCTTCCCCACTTATATATCAAATATCTCTTGAACTAACATTACTTAAACAATTCATAATCCATGCCTAGAATTCTGAATAATTTTTAAAATAATGTAAATCTTGTTCTAAGTCTAGTACTTTATGGTCGTAGAATAGCTTTTGTGCTAATAAACCACAAGCCAACGAACCAATTAATTGCATTATATTTCACAATTCAATATCTTATAACTCAAATTAAAATTTATAAGTGGAAAGGAAAGTTTAATAACATGTAATCAAGAGAGGACAAACTTTAATATATATCTCCCACTTACATTGACATTTTTATCACTAGTTAAATTTGAAAGAAGATAAAATACATCATGACTAATTAAATTGAAAAATCAATTTAAAGTATGCAGGATAAGAAAGTAGAGTATTGATTTAATTATTATATGTTTCATAGCAAAATGCTTACTACAATTAAAAATTAGATATAAAATCTTAATTAATATACAGATTTTTTTTTCAATAACTACGATGTTTCTAAAGCATAGCTCTGATTAATCATCAGCTGATATCAAACAGATTGCATTTATTCAGAAGGATAAAAGTATGAAAAGTAGAATGAGTCATGTAAAAATAATAAGTGAGTAATAAATACAATATTGAATATTTTCCTTACTTCCAACAATAAACATGTCTACAATTATCTGCAGAGAAAGAATAAAATGTGCATAGATCTTCAAAACCTTAATTCATATTGTATCCTAATTTATATAAATTATAAGTATAATGATTTATATAGGCAGTGTTTTAAAATAAATATGAAACTACTATAACTACAATTTAGAAAAAATTATGCGCACAAATATCATTTTTGAAATTATAAAAAATTCTATATTAAATATATAGATAAAAACATCATTAATGTCAAGCAGAAAATGAATAAAAATATATTTTGAATAAAAGAAATTGAAATGAATGTAAGAAAATACAAAATTTTTTTTAACAAACTTCATCTACTTCTTGTGATATTGATGCATTGAGAGCTTCACTAGCCTCATAGTCATAATCTTCCTTGAGGTACATAGGATTGTTAATTTCTACATTGGCTGAATCTTGCATACGGACATGCATAAATGGCAGGCCCCTGAAACAAAAATTATAAAATTTTGAATAAATAATAATAAAATGAGTAATATAGCAATTGTTAACTTTCCTAAACATTATTCTGTTTAATTATATTAATATATCGTTTTCTTAAGGCAATACAACATATTTTAGAACAGGTTAATTACTTTTGAACTGTGGTCGGATGACGAAGATGATACATGAGTTAATAGCTCCCCTCACCAAACTTCCCCACTACACCAACAAGAGGACGTTCGGCTTAAACAGATTTAGCATGCATCAAACCTGTGAAACTTCTATCTTTTTCCTCATATGGCAATTGTCCTTTTTGGCCAGATGTAGCATCATCAGTTTTCCACACATAGTTAAGTGATTATAGACTGAAAAATGTGGATCCTTTTTCATAAGTAGTGTCATTAAGCCTCGTTGTTTAAAATAGATCCAACATGCCTTCAAGGAAGAAAAACTACAAGACATTCAAATGTTAAAACTTTTTTTCCCCTGTTATGAAAGGACTCCTCACAGTTTCAAAAAACGATTGGTCACCAGCAAATGTTGTCATTAAAACTCAAAGTCAGGTGGACTGGTGTTAGCAGTCAATTGAATATAGTTAACATTGTTTGGGAAGGGTGTTGAAAAATGGACCCTGAACAGATAATTATCTACTGGAGGCAATAGCAGAAGCATTGCTGAGGAGTTATTGGGTGATAATTTATCAATGGGAAAAAAGAAGCTTTGACAGAAATAAAATACAGGGATTTTGTTAGAAGTCTGAGATAAGAGCAGAGAGAGCTATTAAGAAGGAGTCAAAGACATAAGTGTTTGAAAATATTTTTGATTTTTGAGAAGCTCTGTGAAAGTAGGGCTTTTGTGTTAAAATCTACCTGATACAAATTGGTGAATTTCTAGAAGTGCGCTTGGAGTAGATGTTAAGAGCTAACAGCCTGTTAGGATTTTTTTGGTGTTTATTCTCCAAATTGATCGAGGAACTATTTCATGATTAAATTTAACTGTTGTGTGAATTTTGAAAATAATATTAACCTAGATGGCAACAAGTTGTTTTCATGTACTTATATTAGATTGTAAATAAAGGAATTGTTTGTTTACGTTTCTCTCTTATTTGATTGGTTAGAATCAAGATATTACACCTGCTTATACAGCGGTTTATCGCATCAAAATCAGGCTTCAAACGTGGGGACCTCTAGTTCCAACACTGAAACCTTACCACCAGACCACAGTGGCCCCAACATATTCTTCATTTTAATATAACTATTTGAAAAGTTGATCAGTTGTACAAGTCATAGAACAAAATATTGAAGCTATCATTTTACAATCCAGTCAGATGATGTTAATAATACTATGTTAATATAGTTGCAATAGAGAAATAAAAATGAAAAACATTTATAATTATCTTAAATCTTATACAACCCTAGATTTTATATCACCAAGTAATCAAGGAAATAGCAACAAAATGAGCACCTTCTTGGTGATGAAATCTGCGATACCTACTATTTTCTTGATGATTTTAATATCCACCAAGAATGCTACATATGGACAAAATTTCCCAACCATGAATATTGTGTATATGGGTATATACAGGTGCCATCTTAAAGACAAATATCCTATCGAAGATTCGAACTATGAGACTGCCAAAATGCTGTGACTTTGGCATAATTAAAAAAACATTGCATGATTATAAAATGCAAGTAATGTTTAAAAATAGTTTGATGTTGCACAAAAATAAATAATCAATAAAAAATGGAGGAAAAAGAGCCTATTTTGCTCTTTTTATTCTTAAAATTCATCATATGATTATAAAAAAAATTCTTCCTCCTTAACTGCACTGAAATGTTTCTTTTAAATAAAAATGTTATTCTTTAAAAAACAATCTTTATATAAATGCTTACTAAGAGTCTAATTCAATACAAAACCCGAATAATTAAAGTATTGTTTGGTGTTTTATATTTATAGAGGTAGTTCATTTTACTTCTACAACTAAACTAAAAAAATTCTGTGTTTCTTTATGTTTTATCTCTGAAATAAATGTTTACATCAAGCAATTTTCAACTGGCCTAAATCAGCAATCAGCTAAAATTTGAATCTTAAATTTCATCATTTTGATTTTATTTTTAACTTTGGTTCGTTTTTTAGGCAATGGGAGGGATCTTTTTATATACCTTTCTTTTTTGACAATTGACTACAACTAACAAATCTTTTTATTATTTATCTACAAAGCATGGTTTTAAAATGATTTTTTCACCAATATTTCTGACAAGAATTTCATTGATACATATCAATTTATAATCTTAAATCTTAATTAACAGATAATCATAAGGTGTTAGACATTTTACGAATGATTAAATTTAGAGATAAAAAAAGCACTGCATCTAAAAATAATTACAATAAAAAAAAACTAAATTTGGATCAGGGAAATGAAAAAAACTTTAGAATGAAGTAACATGAGATAAAAAAATAGGAAATTAGTTTGGGTTTAAATTAAATTATAAGATAACATGATAATTTTAGTGACATTATCATGCTTTATATATATATATATATATAATCATTTTTCTGGTTATAAAATGTATAACTTGCAAGTCATATGCAAAACATTATTATAAAGAAAATTTAATTTTTAAGAATAGAAAGCTAGTACATACCTTTTTCTTCTACAATAGATAATTATTGCGAATGAGACAAGGATTCCAAGTAACAAAACTGTCAATACAGGTATACCAATGGCAGCAATCACTAAAAAAAAATTATTATTTATATAATCGAATTGATGATGTGCAAGTAAATAAATTCCAAACATGTCTAGCTATTTTCTTTACGAAATATATCTAAATAGAAATAATTTAGCATTATTTTTTTAAAAAATCGACCACATATATTTGTTAATTTATCATATTATATAAACTTCAGTGAAATCATTATAAAGATAATTTTTCAAAAGGCATAAAAATCACTTTTAAGGTCCAATAATTTTTGAAGTATTAATTGATATTAAAGTAAATTAATCGATATTAATTTAAATTTGATTTAATTAATATAAGTCCATACATATATATATTTTGATTTGATTAATAAAATTAAAATTAATTAAAAATTGCTTCGAAGATCATTTCTATCAGTATATTTATATCAAAATTTGTAGCTTTAGATGAAATAGTCTAACCTGAAGATTACTAACTTATACATATTCTTCTCTATTATTAGTAGAAATAATCATTATCATGTTCTAAATAAATTATTCATACATCTTTGATAACTTAGCAGGCATTTTCAAAATGCCTTTAAAATTAACAAATGAATTTATTTTTAAATTGAAGAATTCTTAAAAAATAAAATAAAAGGGAAAAAGTTCAAATAAATTTAATAAAATAAAAATTCACAAAATTATATAAAATTTAAAGATTAAATAATTAAATTTAGAAATTGGGAAATGAGACAAATGCTTTCCAAGAAATATTATTAGGTTTCTTTAAAGCCTTATGATGAAAGTTGGCAATTCTTTAACATCAAAATATATTTAAAAATTGTTGTTATTGTGATTTAAAAATAGCCTTTTTTAATGCACATTCATATTGAAGAAAAATTCTTTAATTTATGTATTTTTGCAATTTTAGAGATTTTTTTCCCCACCATTTTAAAATTGTTTCTAATTAGAGACATTAATTTTTTTAATTAAAAAATGAATTATATATACATATTTTCCATTCAATTAGCTCTGCTATAAAAAAAAAGCATACGTAATAGTAAAGCAACTGATAAAAGTGGATAAAAATATTTTTTCCCATAAATTTTGGAGACATCAAAAGCTCCTAACCAAAACAATATCATATTCTCACATGATAATATATATATATATATATATATATATATATATATATATATATATATACTAGCCGCCTTTGGCGACCAGTCGGTTCGCCAGTATTAATGCTCGCTAAAGTTTGCTTGCTAATATTTTATGTAGTTGTTTCTCATAACTGGTTTTTCACCAAAATATTTTTGAACCAAACAAATTTTGATAATCATATAATTCATTTATAGTATTATTTTCTTCAGATGTTCTTTTCATTGTACTACTCGTCTTTCTCTTTCTATCCGAGCAATGATTGTCCCGGAATTGATATTTTACTTAAATGGTGGAGGGAAAGGTCTGAAATTCTGTTTTTATAGAATAATGAGATTCAGATTTTCATAAATGTAAACACACTAAACAAATAAAGACACAATTGGTTTTCAAGAGATGCGAAAGTTTAAAAACAGCTTGGAAAATGCCGCGTACAAAGGAAATAATGGTGACACAAACACACTCTTATTTTCTTTCTTTTTTTTCTTCCCTACCCAGACTATTTTGAGGAGGCATAGATTAAATATTCATACCGAATAATAATGAAAGTAACTATTTTCTTTCTTTTTTAAACATCCCGTTATCTATGAATAAAAACCAACTGACTTCACGTATTTCTTTCTAAACAAATCATAATTCATTACTTTCTGCTATCTCACTCAGTTGGTGTGGGGGAAGGAAATGAAGATTTTTGGCGGGAAAGTAAGAAAAGGGTCGTTTTAACTATTTTCCATGCAGTTTTTTAATTTTTTCTCTCCATAAGAACCATCCTCGTGTCTTAACGAAAATATTTTTAAAAAATTAGCTGAATCAGTCAAGCAGTTCTCCAGTTTTGCGCTTAGCAACGCATTTCGAGTTGCATTTTTATTAATATAGAAGATACATATATATATATAAAATGAAATTAGAGTTTTAAATTGAAAATACATGAGGTTTATCTTTGGTGTAGAATTTGTAATTTTCAGTGGTGGTTAGAGCATGTCTAGCTGATAATTCAAAAAATCTAACTTGCATTATACACACAAGACCTGTTTGACATGAAACGTATTTAATAAGAACAAGATCCCAATATATGATGAATCTTTGGTATGTCAAGGATTTCTGATCATTGAAGCAAACAAAAATGGACAAAAGATAAAAACAATTTGCAATATTAAGCATATAAATTGAAATCATCTATGAAAAGTTTGATTGTGCTTCCCTACAAAGAGTTTAATATACCTAAAAACAATTTCTTATTTTCTCAAGACTTTCCTTTTTAAAAAAATTAAAAAAATTTTAAAAAAATAGTATACATCAGTAGTAAACATAGTGTAATATGCAGACATAGACGAAAATTAGTAGATAGACATAGTGTAAAAAATATCAGATAACTTACTTTCAGTGGGGAATGAAGATTCTTCATCAGATTTTGGCAGAGAAAGAGGTTGACTGGTTTCACATCTAGATCCAACAAAACCTTTCGGACAGCTATAAAACATATGATAATATATTATTGACAATTTTATTATCCATTTAACTTTTTACTATAAATATCAAAATTTCCTAACAAAGAACCAATGAAACTTGTTGAGAATTAACAGCAATTACATCAAAATTAAAAACTAAAACATATATTAAAATTATTAGATATAATTTACAATGATTTTTCCTCTTTTTTAAATTAGGAAAGTTTCAACAGAATGAAGAAAATTTTCAAAACAGTTCCAGATGATGACTGAATTTTAAATTTGAAAGAGATACCAAATAAATAAATAAATAAAATTTATGATTATTGACAATTAAGGAAATAAAATAATAATTTTTAAAAAGTCTAATTCAGCCACTGTTAGATGGGATTCAAGAAGTCAACAAATAGAAAGAAATCTCACAGGCATGTAGGTTTTTCATCATCATTCACAGCTGGAATGCATGTAGCAGAATTGAAGCAGTAATTGTTACAAGAAGTACTAATCTCGCAACGTTTTCCTGCTCGGCCGCGAGCACATCTAAAAAAAGAATAAATGTTGGCAAATGAATCAATTGTAATTATTTTAGGCTCATTTATATAGATTCAATACAGTAAAAGTTCCCAAACAGATGTTAAAATTATTTATTTTACTGTTTTTACTTATAAATGTCCATGAACTAAAAAAAGTGATGAAAAAGTTTTTACACCTGTTTTATTAAATACAATCACACACACACACACACACACACACACACACACACAAAACTGCATTAAAATAAAGTTATTTAATGGAAAGCATCTTTTTTCTATTGACTTTATAAACAAGCCTATATGCAACCCAAAAATATCTATGCAAATTAATACAACAAAATCATTTAATAAGCTGTTTACACTAAAAAAGTAATACATTCATTGAAATGATATATTATTAAATCTTTGCTCAAATGTTATTAATTATTTACTTCAATTTTGCAATCTAATTGTATTTGTAAATTATTTAATGGGATTTCATAGTAATATTCATATTTTATTATGGTATTAGGTGGGAATTTATCAATAAATGAAAAATAATTTTTAGTTAATCAAAGTGTGATAAAAGTGAACAAAGCCATTCATTCATGTCATTTAATTTTTGAGAGCCATATGTCATTGCTTAAATTTCATTGCATGCCGGGAAGGGGTGGTGGTGGTAAAAGCAGTAAGGAATAAGTTATGTGATATCAAATGCCTTTAATGCTGTAAAGTGTTTTGTTTTTATTTCCCCTATACTGAGATTGATAAAATAAACTACCAAAAAGTCAAAATGGATAATAATAAGTAATGAGGTTACATTGCATATAATTTAGAACAAAAATATAGATCTGATTTTACAAAAAAGCTACTTAATGAAATTATTAATAGCATGCTTTTCAATAAGTAATCAACATACGTGCACATGGGAGATCCAACTCCATTAAGAGGTAGAGTACAAACACCACCATGCAGACAATAGCCCAAGCACTGATTCCAATTGTCGGATTTCATTTCACAAACTGGTCCTACCCAGTGAGGTGGACAGCTACAAATAAAAAAATAAAAAAACTTAGATAATAGAAAATTATCTAGATGTTGAATGTAGAGTACTACCAATTTTAATATTCTATTTAAAAGATATGCTATTCTGAAAAAAAAATCATTATTTTAATCAAATTCATTACTTAGAATTTACTTCCATAAAGTTTTATGTATGAAACTACCACTATTTTTATACAGAAAGAAGTTTCTACCTAACTAACAGTGAGTATTTTCAAACTACAGTGAATTTAAGTATATATGACAGGTAACATTCACCGAATATTTATAAAATATTAAAAGAGGTACAATTTATATAATACCAAAAAAATATCTGAACATTTTTTATTACTTCTAACCTGTAAAAAATGTAAGAAAAATATGCCTTTTAACCTGGAAGCATGCCTTCTTCAAAAATATGTACATTGCAGTTGCACAGGTAACACCTGCATATTTATATTCATGTTAAATTAAAAAAATTTTAATTACAACCATCAACATAAAAAAATAAAAAAAAAAGAAAATTGTATAATGAGGAATCACCATAAGTAAAAAGTTTTTATACATATAGAGCTGTCTCTATCTGTAAGATCTGAATTTAGTTTTCAATTATTCTGCCCCATTCTGTCTACTTTTATTCAAATTTTCAATTCAGCCATCAACACAATAATTTAATTGAAAGAAAAATGATTTTGTTTAAATTTACAGTTAGGAGTGAAGAAATAGGACAAAATAAAAATTTGACAAGTGTGTTTTTATTTTCAAATTTAATTATAAATAAATGAATTATATTTAAATAATGCTCTTGAAATATAATGCTTAAAATATTTTTAAAATGATGAATAAACTCAGCAATTAATATTAAATAAAACAAAAAACCAAGTTATTCTTAGTATGGCTGAAAAACAAAAGTCTTACATTTGTTTCATTTGTATACAGAAAAACGCATGAAGGTTATGTAATGCTTTGGATTAGCATATTCAAGTTTTCCACAAGTTAGCCTTTTTCCCCTTTTAGGATATTTCCAAATGGAAGTAGATGATTACTAAGGGCATTTTGATAACCCTCTGTCCACTGCTGACTATTAAGAAGAGAAATGTTCATTGTTCTGTTGAAACACAAAGCTCCCCACATTATGAGAGCAAACACTTTCCTTGCCGCCGACTTAAGAATGTGCAAGGTTCTCATCATATATCCTGCAAATTGTATTATCAATTACCAAGTCCAACTAAATTGATTTTTTTTTCATCGCTGAAGGAAACATTTAACCATTCATCCATGTAATGTATGCATTTTTTAAATCTAAAGAATGCATACATTTCAGTGTTACAAAACATTCTGCAATCTTTGTGAATTTTGCTTGTCTGTATAAGACAATGAGCAGTAGATCTTGAAACAGGAAATTCTAAAGTCCTCATAATTTCACACACTTAGAGCTAGTAATGTTATTCTGTTTTGTCTCTCATTGTTGATCTGAATGCTTTGTTACAATCTTACTGTTCACCTTCCAATATGATTTCATAAATTTCAGAACCTACTATATTTTCTTTGTTTAAAAATATCAGGAACTTCTACAGTTTTAGTCTTTATATGCCAAATTTCAGCCATGTTATTTCCATATACCTTGAAAATGTGAAATATTTTCCAACTATTCATAAATACTTTATTTTGAATTTATGTCTTTTTGTTTTTACCAATTAGTTTACAATTATTTTTACACTTAAGATTATATTTTTTTATATATAGAATATATTAGATATAAGATTTTAAAATGAATTTGCAATTAATCATTTTGCTATTCCAATTTGTGAAAATTTGCTAATTTAAGATATTAAACTAAAGATTAAATTGAAATTGGTAGGAAAAAAATGTGGTTTCAAAAACATAAAAGGGAATTGGATCCTACTAAATTTTCCTTGTCTAAACACCCCTAGAAGGGGTACTTTCATCCTGAGTTTATATGCACTTATTAATAATTTTTTTTATCAGTAACAGATTTGTACTATTTTCTCATTAAGTAGACATACTTGCAAATAGGAATTCCTTTGGACATGAGACATGTTCCACCATTCTTGCAGATGACATCCCTACAAGACATTGGATTGTAAGTTTCACAGTGGGTGCCTGAATACTGAGGAGGGCAGCGGCAGGAATAGTTGATTCCGTCTTCTGATTTCCTCGAGACACAAGTTGCACCATGAAGACACCCACAATGATCCAGCTCACAACGTCTTCCCTTGTAGCCTTGAGGGCACTGGCAGTAAGGCTTCTTGGATCCTCTTTTGCAGGTACCTAAGGGACCAAATAAATAAAAATTGCAGTTAGCTTTTAAACAATGGTGCGAAACTTTTTTTTTTAAATTCTCAGCACCTTAGCTGTATTCAAATATTTTCTATGGCATTCTATACAAAAGATGGTGTATTTTGCAAAACACTCTATAATTACTTTCTTGTTTCCTAAGTATACAAAGAAAATGTGTGATGAAATATATATGATGTATCTATTCTGCTCAAACTGAGGAAGATCTCTCAGAAACAAGATGCCCACTTTAAGTGGATTTCATCATTTATAAACATTGGTGATAAATAAGTCACTGATAAATTGGCCAAAAAGGGCAGTGAGAAAGAAATGGCTACTGACTCTTCGCTTACTTATCAAGAATATTCAAATGAAAGATCTGAACTCAATTTAATATGGCATATTCAATAAAAGTACCAACCTGTACATGGGAACATCTCTTTGCACCCTGCAAGAAATCAAATTTTACCATGGCTCCCAGACTAATCTAGCTAGATTAAAAAGTGGCTACCTTAAGTGTTTTTCTTTTGAAAGTGGTAGAAAAATCTATCCCACTTGTAAAAAATACTGCAATCATCCAGCTACACTGGATCACATTCTGGATTGCAACAAATATTTTAAGAAAGACTTAATCTAATCCTCTTATTTTTATACATTTTTTTTTGTGGTTAACAGCCTATTTGAGCTGACTTGACATATGTCAGATCTTTTGAGTTTCAGCAATAACAATAATAAATATGATGTAATGGTCAAGAGTGAAAAAAAAAAATGGACTTCGAGATTTTGACTATTTTTATATTTTAGACTGCCCAAGTTTAAAAAATAAGTTTCTAGATTTATGTCTGTAGATGGATGCAATTTGGTATATGTCTGCTTTACACCAAATTTGTAGATTTCTAACAAATTTTATGCAAAAATCATTCAGAGTAAGTCTATCTGTCCAAATATAAAATAACACAATACTTACAAAAATAAAGAATTAGTTAAATAAAAGTGGATTAGCATATAAAATATAGATATGTATCAAATTATGAGCGAAATACGTCAAGGGACCTATATTTTTTGATAAATAAAAATATGATAGTTAAAAAAAAGAAATAATTTAATAAAATGAAATTCAATGTGTGATCTTGTAACTAGAGATATAGTTTTGCATAAAATCTTGGTTTCAATCATTCTGAAATAAGGTATCTAAAAACATGTTTTATTTTCAAGTATTTGTGTAATTATTGCATAATAATATAGTGATTATCAATAATAACTGTTCCTCAAATGGCATGCAGTTAGTGATACACAAGTATCGATTTTCTTTACTATTTATAATGAAACACACGACTGACGTGTGCAAGATTCAGAAAATAAGCATATGAGCACTCATGGTTTCATCATTTGTCAAAATCTACGATTTTTTTAAGTAGGTGAAGCGGGATAGAAATAGAAAGCGGGATATCTTAATTAGAGGGCATGTAAAAACTTTGAAGAACCTCTCTTGCTGGTGTTAATATGATAATGTATTTTAACTGGCCTTTTTTCCTCAGCAAATTATGATCAAAGCTTTCAATTGTATTTAAGTAAAATCGTTCAATAAAGTTTATTTACATCTGAGGATGCCATTTAATAATATGCATTCTGTGTACACTTCACTTCAAGGACACTTCCAGCCAAATATCTATGTTTACAGCGGGCATAATAGAACAGATTTCAGTTGGGAAGATAAATTTCAAACATGAGGACTTAGACAAAAATCTGAGTTTTAATTTGAAGGGACAAAAAAGCAGTTGATAATTTGTCTTCTCATTTAAGCCTTAGTGGCACATGTCTTTATATTTGTTTCTTTTTTTAAAAAATTAAATATTAACAGCATTTGATTATTTCATAATTTTTTTGTCTCTAAAATTTTGACATTCTTTAAAATTCCCCTTTTAAGACAGGAGAGACTTCAAAAACTCATGAACCTGAACAAATATTTCAATTTTTTTGAAATTCAAAATTTACATATAAACTTTTTAAAGTTAATTACGTTTCAGGAATCTCATGCATATTGAAAATAGTTTACAATTGTTTTTGCTTAAATTCGACAGATAACCTAGCAGTGAGTTTGATATTAACTACTTAAATAAATTTAGAGCAAATGAAATGAATGCTTAATTTTTTTGTCATGTATGATTCTATTACATATCTTACTTGATTACTTTCTTATCACACAATTGTTAGAAATACAAGTTATTCATTTGATTTGTGTTGTTTTTTGCATATATATAGCAGGAATATCATATACTTTTAAGATTATGTGTTCAATAATTTTTAATTTAAGAAATGTTTTTTTTGTCTTTGTTTTTAAAAATTAAATGTAATAATACCAAATAGTGCTAATTTGGCACTAAATGAGTCAATGTAAGAAATTTGAATGAACTCAAACCTACATGAAATGAACATTTTCAACAATAACTTTTTTTTAGAGACTGTCATAAACATATACATTTGGTGAGAAATGTTCTGCAGGTGGACATACAATAGTAAGTGATTTTTAAAATAGGCGTTTTATATAAGTACCAAATAATTCCAGGTGAAATTGAAACTCACCTCCATTTAGACAAAGTAAGTCACACATATCTTGCTCACATTGCTTGCCAGAATATCCAGGTTGACAATGGCATACAGGATTTCCATTGATCATCGTACAGTTGCCATGCTGACAGTAACCATCACATTTAGACAGCTCACAAAGAAGTCCATGGTTTCCGGGAGGACACTCACAGTAGAACTTGCCCTGAGAATCCATTTTACAGATACCCTCGTTTTTGCATCTACAGGAACAAAAAGATTGTCATTCCAGAGCATCATAAAAATTTGTAAGCACTTTACAAAGAAAATAAATCTAGTTATTATTTGAGCACTTTAATATATGATATGTAACAAAGCAATTAAAAGGCTGTTAATTACATTGGATGATGTCAAAATTAGGGCTGGACGATAACAGAATATTGGCATTATCCCGATATATTGACCAACGTATATTGATATTTTTTTATATATTGTAAAATATTTATTAATTTACAGAAATTATAAGTCATTAATAGCATCTTGTAACATACTGACAGATCATAATGACTCCAAATAAAGGGAAGTTTCATTTTATATAAAAGAAGTATCCACGTTTTTTTCCCAAAAAATTGTTAGAAAATAATTGTGTTAAAATAAGATCATTTTTTGCTGCTGATTAAAAAAAAAGCTTC
>JAOUZG010038029.1:5844725-5871352 GCA_026289955.1 Argiope argentata | reverse complement strand
TGCAGTTTAAGGTGTAGCAATGTTTTTTATGTACAGGTGTAGAAGATGAAATGTAAATATTAACATAAACAGCCTCTCTTAGAGTATACATATTTATTGGTGTTCATATAAATTATTCATTTAAGTCAAAGTTCCTTAGAATATAAAGTGCAGAGAAAATTTAAAATACTTTATGGAAGAAATTCATTCTATTTCAAAAGCATTAATAAGAAGCAAATAAAGCTCCTTGAAATTGGAAGTTCACAGAAAAGATGCAGAGGTAGAAGAGTCACTTCCACATGAAAGCATAAAAAGCTTTCTACAAACTTTCATTTGGAGCTCTCATAAGTTGATAAGTAAGATAATTCTGAATTATCTATGCTATGATTAACATTCTTAATGTGCTTCATTGAAAACAGAGACTGTATACATACAAAATATAGACTGCAGAAACTACGATGAAGGAATTGTATTTACTGTGGAGATATTGTCTCTTCTTGTAAATGAAAAAGCTGTTTTAAACTGCATCATTTTTTGTGTGTAGTATGTTCTCTTACATAACACAGTCACTGCATAATTTTTCTTTCCCAAGGTTTCTAGGACAGCAAATATTTATCAATACATGTTGCAAATTTATGCCAAACACCTCAAATGTAGAATTTAAAAGCCATCAATTTTAGATACTTCCCCAAACCAATAGATAGGTTGGTAGCCTTCTGCTTGGTCAGTAAGATCACCAGATGCCACTTGACTCTCCCTTCTTTTTAATGTTACATCAATGATCAAGTCTCGATCAATTCTCAGACCTCAATAAAAACTGCTATTGCTACTCTGATTATGAAAATTCAACATCAGAACAAAGCAGAAATCAAACTGTCAGCTTTTTCCTTTTTAGATCTATTTAGGACATCAATGTGAAAGTGAGAGCACTGATTATTTTTTAATAAAAACTTTGCAAGTATCCTTATCTAATTTTAAATACTTAAAAAAAAACCTTTCTGTTAAGCAAATATTGGACCAAATTATTGGACATTTGATTCAGATAACCTGTAGAAGAGAATTTTACGAAAGGGTGGTTATACTAAGTTTCCTCATAAATTTTTTTAAATAAACACATTATTCTCAGTCATCATTTTATTAACTACAAATTTTAGAGTCCCATTTTCAAAGTAGATAAATTTTTGTTGTCTCTTGAAAATTAACATCTTTTTTAAAATCAATTAAAAAGTGTTAAAGAGTTTTTAAAAATATAATTCATTATAAATATTATGGGATCTTGAAATAACATTTTCACATAAATTCTTTGTCATATTCTTTGTCCATTTGTTTATACAAACTAAAATTTAATTAATTTCTGAAATTTCAAAACAGTGAATTGTCATTGAAAACATACAAGTATATAAAATATGCAAAATGCGTCATATCAACAAGTGAAACATTGATTACAAACTTCACTTTTGTAAAGGATGAAATTTTGTAATAGTTAAAAATAACAAATGAAGAATATAAAATTTAATTTCTTTCAGCAGAATTATATTCATTGTTCACAAATTGAAAATCTAATCTAAATCATGACTTAAAATCTCTTACCTTTCTTGATGACAGTTCTCCTGTTTAACCCATCAAGGTCAGCCACAGCAATATAATCTTCCTTGGCATCAGCCCAAAAGATTTCTCTGGTCACATAATCTATGGTCAGGGCATTCGGCCATCCCAAAGATTCATTTATCAATTTGGTGAATTGTGTGCCATCCATACCTGCTTTTCCAATGTATGCTTTATCACCCCAATCAGTCCAGTACATATATCTGCAACAAGAAATATTTTCATAAACATAATATTTCAAAGTAGCAAGTAATTTTATAATACAAATAAAATTCATTTTTCAAACTAATCCAAAACTTATATACAGACTTCTTACAATCTAAAAAATGTTTCTAAAAATTATTGGATATTCTAAGACTATTAATTACATTTTAAATATTATGTATTTTAAATCCTTTCTAAATACCTTTAAGGATAATTATTATGTATCTATCTATTATTTATATTATATCATTTTAATTTATTCATATTTTTAAAAATAATTATTATTTAATTATTAAAATTGAAATGAACTGCACACTTTTATTTTCTCATAGTAACCTAACACATGCTAAAGACAAAAATGCTTTCTCAAAAAAATTCTATTCTAAAGCTATAAAAGCTCGATTGATAATCAAACAGTCTCATCTTTTGGCTTCCTGAATTTTTCTTTGGGTTGTGTTGTGTGCTGGATTAGCTCTTACAAAATAATAGTATCAAATAAAAATTTAACTTATTTTCAATTATCATAAAGAATAAAACATATCATTACAGAGCTCAATTCTTGTTTAGCTCAAAACTGTTTTATCTCCCTCTACGTATAAACTAAATAAAAGTTCAATAAAAAAAAAGCATTTTGCATAATCAGTATTAAATAATATTTTAACTCCGAAATACAATAAAAAATTTAAGCAGACTAACATTTTTTTATATTATAAACATTTTTTTATTTCAATTTAATCATTAATTACTAGATACATATCACATGTCAGTTACATTTATATTATAAAGCTATAATTTGCAACAAATTTATTAATAGTCACAAAATGTACATCTCGCATAAACAATCTTTATAATATTTATCTTTATTTACTTAATATGCAGTGCTTACATAAAAAAGATATTCAGAAGAATAATCCCAAAAACAAACAAATAAATAAAATAATCTTACATGAAGAAAAATGATTAAATTAAAACAAAAACAATAAATACAGTAAAATTCTTTTTAACTTTCAAGTGCATTTGAAATAAATTCCAAATTAAAAAATTTTTAACATAAGGATAGCATAAGAAGTTTAATTCTTACCCTCGGAATGGATCTAAGACAATAGCTCTAGGTTCTTGCAATCCTTTTCTGATGAGGACTTTTCGGAACCTGCCATCCAGAGTAGAGACCTCAATTGTATCTTTGCCTTTATCACACCAATACAAGTTACGTCCAATCCAATCCACAGCCAGCCCATCAGGACTTTGGACGGAGCCAGCATGTAACAACTATGAAATGCAATATTAGGCAAGTTTTTTAAAAAAGATGCAAAATGATTAAATCAAATATCATGATGGCTAATATTTTGTGCTTATAATTTTATACCTTAATACACGATTCATAATAATTTACACTTGTTTTGATTTATGTATCATTTTCAACATCTATTAGGGTAATATTTTTTTATTCATAAAATTACAGCTACATTGAAATAATATGCCTTATTTAGCAAGTGAATATATGAAGGGAGTCTTAAAAATTTTGGAACAAAATTTAAAGAATAATAGAATACATCTAAATAAGTACAAATCACTAAATAATATATTATCATAACTCAACTGTTAAAAATATTTTCCAAACAGATTTGGTCCACATGGCTAGGTACCAAAATCCTTTGCCCTTTCATGTTTAGATTTTTATTGATTTATTTATTTTATTAGGGAGTCATTTGGGATAAATCATCTATGAAGACAACATGTTGCTTCAGAGCAGAATTATATTGCCAGAAATTTTATAGTAGAAGTTACTTGACAGTAATAATTTTGAACCTCTTTTTTTCCTGTTGTTCTATGAAACGTTTCTTACAATCCTAATTTTTGCTCCATTCTTGAAGTCCTTCTTTTCAAGATAAACAGCAATCATTTAATCACTTGCTCATTCAAGTTAGAACAATGCTGCAAATAATTTGTGCTATAAAGGCATATTATATATGAATTTAAACTTATAATATAAATTTTTATACAAGCTTTTGGTTTTCTAGTCTTAGGCATATTCAATTCTAGAATTTAAATATGGTATAATGAATAACTCACCTGATGGCCTGGAGTGCTTAAGCACATCCTTTTGATGCTACTTCCAAGAGCTGTAACATCAGACCAGTAGAGGCAGTTTTCCATCCAATCAAAATCAAGTGCAACCGAATTAGTCAGATTGCGTGCTAAGAGTTCAGTATCATGTCCATGCAAATCAATTTGTCGAATGTAGTACCGATTCGAGAAAATTAACATTGGTTTCACAGCTAAACAGAAAACAGGCAAAAATAAGACAAAGTATTTCTAAATATAAACAAAAAATGTTAAAGATACAAATCTTAAAAATAACAATCAATTAATCAGCATAAAAAAATAATTGAAATGAAAGCATATGTAATAAAATATATAAATGCCTAACTTACAACTATTTGCTTTGCAGGTAATTCCACCATCTGTAGAGAGATAGCCAACTTCACAAAAACATTTGTAAGAACCTTGAGTGTTCCGGCAATGTTGACTGCAAGGATGTTCTTCAGCACATTCGTCAATGTCTAAAAGACATTTTTTAATAAAGAGTATAAAGACATCAAGATTTAATAACTTTTATACATTTAAAGTTTTATATAATTTTATATATTTTTAACACTACATATAAATAACAATGGATGAAAATAATTAAAATTTGATGAATTGAAAGAAAAACACACACTGCATAATATCTTATACTATAATAAGAGGAATGGTTGTCAAGTCGAAAATCGCCCCAGAATTAATAAACTCCGGTAAACTTGGGGGTCTGGGGTTTTTGGCCACGAGGAATCGATTGGCGCTGGTTTTGAAGTGCTACGGTTGAGCAGTTCGGAGTTACAGATAGGATATTTACAAACTTTATTAGTTCGCCATAATGGCTACATAAATTTTCAAGTGGTAACGCGTGCTGCCATCTATAGCCAATGGAAGACTTCGCAATCGATGATTAATGTTTATTATGTTAAGCTGTTATAGGTTTATAATATGTTTCTTATGTATGTATATATGTTTAGTTTTTTCTAAATAAATTTATCAAAAATATTGAACTTCAACACACTTCAATCTTTACCCTGCTCACTTTGTACCATTTCTTTAATTGTATAATTTTTTGTTATCAATTACATTTTATTACCTATGACTTTTCAAACTTTAACTTTGTATAGAATAGTTCCCTTTCCAAACTCTAACTTTGTTTAGAATAGTTTACAATGGTGCACTTTGACCGGTTATCTTTTCACCAATGGTTTCACAATTTTTCTTATGGCATCTATGGTTTTGATAAATCACAATTGAAAATGTAAATATTCGAGTTAGCTTTGATACCTGTTTTCTCCGAGCGGAGCTCGGTCACCCCCTGGTGATAAACAATATGAGGGTAGTGTTAGAAATTTTACGAATTTAATGAATTCAAAATTTAATATACTCTTTTAAAAGAATGTTATTTTGCAAAGAGGAAACAATATTGGCTAATTTCCCATATTGCTCCTCATTTAATTCCTTTTCACCTCAAATTCATAGAGGTAAATAGGAAATTCATATATTTGATCAATTCAAATATATTTTGATAAAGGAAAATAAATGCAAATAGCTTTAATTACAGAGAAAAAACACAAGAGTTTATAAAAGGAAGTTATTTGAATGTGTCAGTGTTTAAATATGGCAAATACATCTGGACGAAAGATTTTAGCTGAAAAAACTATTCAGTTTCTCTATTGAAATAAATTTAATATAATTACATGTATATCCAGTAAAAAAAGTATTCACGTAAAAAAAAATCTAATTAAATGCAAAAGAAAATAATTTATATATAAGCATTAATTTTTTTTTTATTTATTTCAAATCATGATTTATGTACTAAACCAAAGGTACTAATTTATATAAACTTTTTAAAATTCTCTAAAATAAACTTCATATGAAAATTTCAATTTTTTCAAATTAATGTATAGAATTAAACAGCTTTAAAAATGTTAAGTCCATATAATAATTTTTAATTACACAGGCTTTCAAAACAAATTATTTATGAAATGCAATACCACCACACATCCTTAGAAGGGTATCAAAATTCGTTTAAAATCATATGTTTAATTGGTAATTAAATTCTAAAATTTTTTTTAAAAAATGGTATATTATCATTGAGAATTCAAAGTATTTTAGCTTTAAAAACTAACACATCCAAATATGAGAGCAAAATCAATTAAAAATCAAAACTTTACAAGGTTGTAATAAATAAAATAAAATAAGTTGTTTTAAAAAAATCTACTAACCTTCACATATATGACCGTTATTCACTGGCCTATATCCTTCATTGCATATACACATGTATCCGATGGCCAAATCAATACAATTATGAGCACAAGTGAATTCTGATTCACATTCATTTATATCTGAAAGGAAATAAAAATTTTTATACGTTACCAATTAATCTGGTCAACTATTTTATTTTATACCTATTTATTTCCAAAGAAAGAGATAACGTATAAGAGAACACATTAGAATTCTCATTTAAGAATTTATTCTCACATTAGAATAAATTTTTAATGCACAATTTTCTTCAAAATTTGTGTGCAAAATAATGTTATAGATTTAGTAATAATAGTACATTAATAAATTACAAAAGTAATTTTTATTCAATTAAAAAGTAATAGCAAATTTTGTTAAAATAACTAGTAACTTTAAAATATGTAATTTAATAATAATAGAAAAAATAGAACTTACTGCACTTATTCTCATCTGAATAATCACCACAATTATTTTCACCATCACATAAGACTTCCACAGATACACAGTTATCGTTTCCACATTTGAATTCATGCTCAGCACATGTAGTTGTATTGGTACTATTGCCTAAAAAGACAGTAAAATGAGTAAAATCAATTAAAGCAAAATAATACTTTAAAAAAATGTGAATACCCTTTATGTCGAAATCCCTTACTACATATTTCTATGTCTTCATCACTATCATCTCCACAGTTGTTTTCTTTATTACAGACCAAAGTCTTCAGAACACATCGTTTATTGGCACATTCAAATTCATCATCTTTGCACACACGATTAGCTAGAATTTAAAGAAAGAAAAGAATAAAAGTTGAACAAAGAAAGTTACATTAAAATATTAGGGCAAGTGATAATATATAGTCAAATACTTACGACACAGAGATGGTTCATCGGAGTTATCTCCACAGTCATTGTCACCATCACAATAGAAGTTTTTACCAATGCAAACAAAATTAAGACATTGAAACTCATTGGGTTTGCAAATATTTTCCACTATGGATGAGAGAAAGTCCAATTAAATATTTTATAAACAATCTTTAATAAAACTATTCCAATTCAATCCTATAAAATTCTCAACATATAAAAAACTCATTTTAAAATCATATTTGTAAAAAATATCAGAAGAATTAAAAAAAAAATTAAAATAAGAACAAATTAATGGTATCAAGTGTTTTTAATTGTGATATAAATATATAAAAATCTGCAAATCCATGATGAGGATAACATTCATATTTATCTCTAAATACATCTAGTCCAATTGTCAAATTCAGGAAAATATCTAAAATTATGGAATAAATAAAATTGATGGGATTATCAAAATGGAAGAAGAATACAAGTGTAATAGAGTAATTTTAAAAAATGGAGGAGATAAATCAAAATTTACTTTGTTTGATATACATTTAAAAAAAGTTTAAATCATCAACTTTTCATGAAATGCATAATACAAAATTTACTATAATTCTTACCAGATCTTTAACTTTACTCCAATAATATTATAATTTCAAAACTGAACTGTATTTTCTAATTTTGAACTGGCAATTTAGGGATGAAAAACCTCAATGCTTACAAGGTAAGTTGAAACTTGGCATGCTTTTATAATATTTGAAACATACAAATGAAACCCATATTTATATTCTCAATGTGATGCTCAGTTATGTCAGAAACAATACTAACCACAGCCTCTCTCTGGATGTTCATCAGAGGCCTCTTTGTCCCCACAGTCATTTTCTCCATCACACAGCCAGTTAAGAGGGATGCATTGCCCAGTATTATTGCAGCGGAATTCATGGTTTTCGCATTGCCGGGTACCTGTAATCATAAATTAACTACTTGAAGAATTTTCTAGAGTTAACTTTTAGTTGCCAAGAAGAAGAGTTGTTTTATTTAGTTCAAGGTAATCCTTAAGAAGACTTTCAGTAGTATAGCTAAAGGGATCAGTTTGTCAAATGTTATTTCCAAGTGATTTTCTATAATGATTTCATTATATAATGATTTCATATAATGAAATCATTATAGAAAAAAAGAAAATGTTTTTACTAGATCTTCAATTGGCATACTAATATATTTATAACATTCCTTTTTCATGGTTTTTTCAATTTATGAAACTAAGTTCTTTTTACAATTAATGGTAAGGAAACACATACCATTAATTTTAATCAATTGCATCAATAAATTAAAATGAAATTTTCTAAAATCTAAGTGCCAAAAGAAGCAAGTTGGTTTACACTGCAATCAATTTGGGAAAAGGAGTTTGTGAAGACAAGATTTTTTTATGAGCAATGCATCAGAAAAATTATGCTTGATGAATTTTTGTGTAATGCTACCTTACTGTATTTGAAAAAAAGCGTATAAACTTATTGTAAATTCAACAGGATTTCTTCACTAGATAGAGTGATTGAAGAAATCAATTTAAGATTTCAAAAATTAAATATTCTAATTGAGAAACACACATTTCTTTTGCCTTTCAAATTATTAAATGATCTATAAAAGCGTCATTTACCAGATATTAATAATTCTCATAAGAAAAGAATAAAATAAAACATTAAATTCTGCTTTTAATATTTATATATATAAACTTTTTAAAAAAAATGTATGATGTTTTTAGAAATTCTATTAACAAAATTTACTATTAAAAATGATGAGGTGTATATATTATTAATCTTTTAAGGAATCAAGCTTTATTGATTCCTTAAAGGAGAAGTCAGATCAGATTAAAACTTACTGCATTGATGAGTTTCATCTGATTTATCCAAACAGTCAGGATGTCCATCACACCTCCACACAGCAGGAATGCAATCCTGATTATCACATTGAAATTGGTCAGAATGGCAACCATATTCTAGTTAAAAGAGGGAAAATCATTACAGATTAATACAAAAAATTCAGATTAAAGTTCAGTTCCTGGGCCTGCAAAAAGATGAAAAATTACATGACCCTTTCATATAATAAAGCAAATATTTCATTCTATATTATTCATTAAGAAAATATGCACTACTTTAAATCCATAATTTAAGGCATTATAATTCTAAATATTCTAAAATACATATTTCTGAATTAACTTTGAACATTTAACTCTCATACTATGCAATCACTATGCTGAAAAACTAAAATAAAACAAAATTATATGTACATATAAAAACACAATAAAAATGTCTATTTATATGGTAGGCAAAATTCTAAAAAGTTCAAATAAAGAACATACTACAATCTCTTTCATCAGAACTGACAGTTCCATTAGCACCATCATTACAATCATCATCTCTGTCACACCTCCATGTTTCTGGAATACATAATTCTCCGCCCTCACAACGGAAGGAATTGGAAGGGCAAGAAGTTTCTGGGGTCTCTGCAATAAATGAAATAAATAAAAAATAGATAAATTTAGAACACTATTTACACACACATGCACAAAATGGCAATTAAGATACATATCAATTTTTAATGAAGTTTTTGCTGTAATTAACTCATTGATTTTATTATATGCTCAAACTACAATTCATACATATTGTTATATTGATAATATGGCTCCCTTGCATGGTAGTCCCATTACAAAAAAAAAAAAAAAAAAAAAAACAGTTTTATGGAAAGCTTTAGTAGATGTTGAGTTGATGTCAAGATAATGAAGATAAGCTTTGGTAACATTAATGAAGGTTCTCGAATAAGCCCAAATGTTGGTAATATTACTAATAGAAGTGAAGAAATAAGTTCTCTCGATCCCCAAACAAAATGCAGAAATGTAAACATGAGAGCCATAGTTGATTAAGTTCTCCCATAAGCCCTAAGCCTCTTCTGCTGTTACAGTTCAGTTATTTGTATTATGAATATTTGTTTGTGTGTTGATTTTTTTAAGTATTCTTTTTGGATGGGTTTTATTACCATTATTTCCTGCTTTCTCCTTATCTGTAGAATTTTTTAAAAAGTGTCCTTAAAGTTTGTAGAGCTTTCCACTGCACTGATTGAAACAATATACATACAATACAAACATACAGCCTAAAATGAAATCATAAATACTCTATAAAAAATCAAATGATAATATACTTTAATTACTTTATTTTTTTATAAATATTAGCATAATTAAAAGTTTTTAAATTACATTTTTATCAATTTACTAATGGATATAATCTGGCCATGCTAAATATATTTTTTTCTTTCTAACTTATAATTTCTAATTTAACATTATATATTTTTAAAAAACAAAACACCATTGGATTTTTAAAAAAAATAATTGTTACCAAGCGAAGCATTTTATACGAAAGAAAACTAAATTATTTTAATTTAACTGATAATCAATTCCTGAAAAATTGTACAAAATTTCAAAAATCTAAAAAGAGTAAGAAACAAAGAAAATCAGTTGTAAAAGTGCTGTTTTCATAAACATTAAAAAATTCAGTTTAAATAAAAGTACATAAAAAGATAACCAGTTTAATAACCGAGATATAAATAAATAAAAGTGTTTTAACAGTTAAGTCAAGATTACTTGTTTCGCAATCTTTCTCATCTGACATATCCCAGCAATCATTCTGACCATCACAAATCCAAGCTGGATGAATGCAAGCAGTAGTATGAGCACAGTTGATGAGCTTTTGTAAAGGATCCCAAAACAGAGGATGAAGTGAGCAATCAGGTTGAGCTGAGAAAAAATACAACAGCATTAAAAAATTTGAAGATGTGTTGTTTTGTCATATTGTAAGGATATTTGGTAATTTTCAGTTCTGAGGGCTATTGTCAAGAGTTAGATAATTTTCCCCAAATTGCCAAAAAATTTTAAAAAGAAAACGTAATAAAATGACAGCAGTTTGGTGACCTTTTTAAGGCCCTCAGAAGTAGAAAAGTATTATTATATTCCAAGGGCTGTTGGCAATTGTTAAAATAACTTTCGCAAAAAGCCAACAATTTGGCAATTTCTTTTGAGGTTCTCATAAACAGAAAAGAACCCCATGTTCTATTTCTAGAATATGGCTTTGTTTATATAATTAATATGAAAGAATTTTTTTTAAACTCAATATCTAGGGGTAAATGTTTTTTTTTTAATGTGAACATGAAATAAAGTTTCTGTCATCATATTTCTGTCATTTAAAAAATTTGTTTTTCTAATTAGTTTTATCTTATCAAAAAAGGTAAGATGAACATCCTTATTATTCTTATTATACATATTAATGAGACCACATAAAATAATAATATTAATACAAGAATTTTAATGAAGGCATTTAAATTTTACAATAGTTTATACACATGGCTGAGCTAATAAGGAAATATTTCAGAAAATTGCATATATAAATAAATTTTTCTTAATGAAAGAGCTAAATTATTTTTTATCATTCAAGATCAAATTCTCTAATGATTAAGACAGTGAAACAATTTATTGTTGTTAGTAGTAAATTAGCATATACAATATTAATTATGAGTTTTTATAATGTGTTAAATTATTTATTCCCTATAAGATTCCTAACAAACAGCATCTCTCAATGTTTATATAATTACATGCAAAGGCCTTCTAATAATTTGGAAATGGGTATTTTACAATGGTTATACATTGATTTCACTGGGTAATCACTCATTATCATCGAGTTATGTGTTCTCCTTTATGAATATATATACCTTTTAAGCTTTCTATTAATGCATCAGATGGACTCTGCTATTTGGAGTCATAATATTTACTATTGAGAAACAAAAAAAAAAATCGATGTGTATGCAAGATGAAGACAATTAATGCTTTCCTAAGATGATTAAAAAATTGGAAATCAGAGAAAAGAAATAAAACAATCAGAATTCAGTTTTCACCCATTTGTTGAGAAAAGAGGATAGATATCTAAAAAGAGTTAAAAATAAATAAATCTAACAGCACCCCCAAAATCATAAATATTCTGTCTTTGAAATTAATAATGTTATAAAAGAGTTGGAATTGATTTCTTTAAAATAAGTTTTATTTTTTTTATTATTATCTTGAAATAAAACTGTATCTCTCATTATTACAGTGAATTTTAAAATTTATTTTTAATCAAAAGGAGAGTGAATTGATATTGTTTATTCTTTATAGGAATTTTAAATATATTAATTGAAATAATACAAAAGAGTAACTCACGACAATTCATTTCATCACTGGCATCATGACAATCTGGATCATTATCACAGCGATATGATTGGCTGATGCAGGGTCCTCCAAAATGGCATCTAAACTGGTCAGCTGCACAACTACACATAATCTCATCACTGTAATCACCACAATTATTCTGTCCATCACAAGCACGACTTTTAAGAATACAGCGACCATTAGAGCAATGGAAAAAGTTAGAAGAGCAGCTTCGACTCTCTGTGAAAGGTAATATTTGTGTAAGCATAATATCAAAACTTTTGACTTTTATTTTTAAACTAGCCGCCTTTGGTGACCAGTCGGTTCGCCAGTATTAATGCTCGCAAAAATTTTCATATAATATTTTATGTAGCTGTGTCTCATAACAGGTTTTTCATCAAAATATTTTTTAACCAAACAAATTTTGATAATCATATAATTTATTTAGAGTATTATTTAGTATTATTTTCTTCAGATGTTCTGTTCATTGTACTATTCATCTTTCTCTTTCTATCCGAGCAATGATTGTCCCGGAATTGATATTTTACTTAAATGGTGGAGAGAAAGGTCTGAAATTCTACGTTTTTATAGAATAATGAGTTTCAAATTTTCATAAATGTAAACACACTAAACAATAAAGACACAATTGGTTTTCAAGAGATGCAAAAGCTTATACAGCTTGGAAAATGCCGCGCAAAGAGAAAATAATATTGAAACACACGCATCCTTTTCTTTTTTTATTCTATCCTTTTTTTCTTCACTAATTTTATTTCTACAAACCCTATTTTCATTTTGTTATTCTTTTTTTTTCCTTCCCTGCCCAAATTCTGTTTTGAGCAGGCATAGATTAAATATTCATACAGACTAATAATAAAAGCAATTATTTTCTTTCTTTTTTAAACATCCCGTTATCTTTGAATAAAAACCAACTGACTTCGCATATTTCTTTCTAAACAAATAATTTATTACTTCCTGCTACCTTACTCAGTTGGGTGGGGATGGAAATGAAGATTTTTGGCGGGAAAGTAAGAAAAGTGTCGTTTTAACTATTTTCCTCGCAGTTTTTTAATTTTTTCTCTCCATAAGAACCATCCTCGGGTCTTAACGAAAATATTAAAAAAAAAAAAAATTAGCCGAATCGGTGGAGCCGTTCTCTAGTTTTGCGCTTAGCAACGCATTTCGAGAACCATTTTTATTAATATAGATTAAAAATCAATGCATTTTTCAATAAATTCTTAAAAATAAAACTTTATACAAGCTATGATTAGTTTGCAGTTTCAGTACCAAAGAATCTTGAAGAATAAAACTTAATAAATTGTATTGACTGGCAGCAATATAGACAATGGTAATTGTTAAACTTTGGTCAAAAATTATAAAGATTTCAATCAACTAAATTAAAAATAAAATATTAGTACAAATAGTTAACAATCTAATGTTTTGAAAACAAATTGATATTAAGAATACTTTTCCTAAGAATCAAAAATAACTACATCCGGTTTTAAGAATGCAATTCATTTTTTTTTAAATTTTGAAAAAAAAAAAAAAAAAGATTTAACATTGTTTACACAGAAACAATTTTTAAAAAATATTTAATTAAAAATCCACACAATTACTGAACAAAAATATTCTGAACCGAAAGTAAATTTTTAATAGATGGAAAATAGTTAATTTGATAGAAATTCAAATTAATTTCATTAAAAAAATGAATGATAAAATTGCCTTTTCTCATTGAGGAGCTATATTGTTAAATTTGCAGTTTTCTCAATTTAATTATCTGACTATCAGTATATTAAATTTACTTACTGCAGTACACCTCATCTTCATCTGTACTATTCTGGCAAGCTGACACTCCATCACAAGTAAGTTCAAATGGAATGCACATTCCATTGCCACAATCAAACTCTTCATCAGTACAGTTGGCTTCTTTTCCTATTACATTAATTACAGCATTATTAAAAACAGAGCAGAAATTTATTTTAATGAGAAATTATAAAAGAATCAATAATAAATAATAAATGCAGGGTTAATACTTATAAAAAAAGGATGGGCAATTAAGTTCCTGAAATAAATTGCTTTATATTCATAAGCAAATAGTAAAAGTAATCTCATTTTAAATACAAAGCCTCATTTGGAAATAAATTAAAAACATGAAAGCTAATTTATGATGGATCTCATAATTTTGAGAACTAGGCAGATGGAAAGAGAGTATGCAACTTTTCTTCAAATTTTCCTGATTCCAATGGTTAGAAGGTTTGATCCATCCTAAACATGCACATTGAAAAATGCACAAAAACATAATTTGCTTTTTTGAAAACTATTATTATTTTGAGGATTATCTTACTTAGACAATAAACTGCCAGTCATATATCCTTTCTTTTTTACAGTGGCATTGAAAGTATTTCAACAAAATAATCCATTATTAAAAGCTGGATACAATTTTTGATCAACCATGTGATCTGGTGCAAATCGAAGTATCTAGAAATCTGAATTAACAATATAATTCTACAAAACACGAACTTTGTGCATTGGTAAAATAAGGATATTTATAAACTTCATACTCAAAAGAAGATTGTTAATTATTCTGATTATATTAATCAAGCTACTTAAAATGCATTCAGTGACTTTATGTTGATTATAAATAGGTAAAATGCAAATTTCTACATCTGGTAATTCTTTTAGTTTTTTAAGCTTAGTATCTTTTTTAAATCAACATCCTTATGTTTAAAATAAGGAAAGTTAAACTCATACAGAATAAAATGATTGAAAAAAGTAAAAAAGAGAAAACATTGAATTTAAAGAATTCAATCAGTACATACCAACACAGCGCTGACCATCAGGAAGCAAAGTTCTACCTAAAAAGCATGTACAGTAGACTCGACCATCAACAGCTACATTACACTGATCTTCACAGCCTCCATTCAATATATGGCATGGGTTCATGGTACCTGCACAAATTATGCAATTTATTAATGCTAATGCAGAGATAAGTTGGTCCAGCATATGTTTTAAGAATTATAATTGCAGTATAAAACTAACCACCCCTATAGCAATAATTCTTAAGAATTAATCCTATCACTGAAAACTGGCATTTATTTGATTAACATGTTAGGATATAGGATCACTAATTATCAACTGGTAAATAGTCAAACATCTTAGAGACAGATATGACAGAAATAATTGTTAGGTAATATTGGTGTGCTATTAAAGAAAGAGAAATTGAAACTGCATTGTATAAAGCTTCCATTAGAGAACAATACAGATAGTGATCAAACACTGGATAATATATAATAGATGACATCATGTAAACTCTACTACATAAATATCAGATCTCATATTCAACCTAACATTTTTTTTTCTGTTACAAATTTTCCCCAAAGACTTTATTTCATTTTTAGGTGAGAAAAACAGTACCATGTTGGATAAAAAATATTGACAATTTATTCAAATTTAAATATTTGGTACAACAATGTTTAATATATAAATATTCCAGTAATTATTCAGATAGTCTGACACAATGAAAAAAGAAAGTGAAGCAAATTATTTTCTTAAATTATGTATCAATGCAAGTTTGTACATGCATTATTGCAATAGACAGAAAAAGGGGAGGAGGGGTTTATCTATATAGTTTTTGAGACATATAAATGTAATTTTTGTCCTTCTGGATTCCCCCAAATAGTATAAAGCTTCATCTGTAGTAAGTTTTTTTTTTTTTTCGTTATGTCAACACACACATTTTTTAAACAAATTTTTTATATAGCTTGGTGTATTATCGTATTTTTATTGAAATGTAAAACACAAGGGTAGATTTTGAAAAAATTAATGTAGATTTGATACATTTCTAAGTAAATATTAAAGAGAAGAAAGGGATGCAAATTGAATAAAAAAAAATAAAGCATTTAGTAAATTTTAAAAATTGATCAATAAACTATATAGAAAAACTTCTTCAAAATGAATAAGACAAATAATCATTGCATATGTGATCAAGATCCTCACTTGTAAATTATAGGAAGACTATCTGAATTTGTCAGCAAAGATCTATAGAGCATGTACTGCCAAAGTCAATTCAACACTTAATTCAAGCACAATGGCAATCAAAATTAATCAAATATTTCAATAATCCTCCAGCAATCTATTGTACAAAATAGAATCAATCAAAGAGTTTCTAAATATGACACTTTACACATTTCCAAAAAATAGAAATTAATGAACTGTTTGTATGAAGAATAGATCTTTACAAATCCTACAATAATAATTGTGATGATTAATATCTGTATATGAATTAAAGTATCCATCAGTCCAAATTGCATTTTGAAGAGAAGGATTTGATTTAACTTAAATTAAAGACCAATTGTGTAGGTCGATTTGTGTAGGTCGACAGTGCACTTGTTCTTATAACTGTTGCTTACTCATTTAAAAATTGATAAAATAACATTATGGTGCATTAGTTATTACTTTAAATTTAGACACAAAATTTTAGTTAATCACATATTCTAGAAATATTAAGATTTAATCACAAATTTCCAACTCATATTTTATATGCCTTAAAAAATAAACTATTGTAGTATTTTTTAAAAGTCGTATAGAAATTTTGTACACTAACCATTTCCACTTTTCTTAAATATCATAATAAACAAAAGAAAGGAATCTTATAGAAAGAGGATATTTAGTTTCATTTATTAAAAAAAATCTATTGAACCCTTTTTAGAGGAATATCTTTTTTTCATCTAAAAATACAAAAACTTTAAAAAAAATAAAGCAACACAAAATGAAATGATTTTTTCCCCTCGTATGCCCTACATAAATTTTATTTCCCAACTTGTACTTTCCTAATGTTAAATCTGGATGGCATATATTTCACTAAAATCTAGTCTAACAGAACATTAATAAGCACATAGACATTATGTACAGTGAATAATCCAATTATGATGGCATTTGATGTCTGATGAAATGAAAACAAAATAATCATACATTATGAGTGGACATGAAAGATAGAAGAAATTCCTTAACTATAAATTTATGTTAAAAAAAGCAGATTAATAAAAAAAACTGTATGATATTAACTGCCCTTTCTAACAATTAACTTTTCCATGACATTAAAAATTCATACTGTTTCTATCTGACAACTTACAGTCTGTGTCATTGGCAACTGCAACTATTCCCATAGGACGGGCAATATTCTTCCTCAAGGTTACTACATTGTTGCCAGTATATTTGTCAGCTCTCATCACAGCATGAGAAACCCAGTCAGTCCAGAAAATAAAATCACCATATACAGCTAAGTCAAATGGATGCTGAGGATGCTCATGCAGTAATACCTGAAAATAATTTGAATCAGAATTAGAATAAAAATATCAGAATTGGATATCATTTAAGATCATACTAGTAAAGGGAATGGGAAATTTTTCAAAACTTTTACTAAAATACATACTATAATAAAATAGTATGTGTTATCTGTGTAAATTGTTATCATACCTTTAAAAACTGGTTACTTAACTCTAACAATGCTTAGAAACAACAAATGAAAAATTGTCATTTAACCATTTCTTTTATACAACATGTTTAACATTAAATTATAATTAATACAACTTAAAGAAAATGAGATCAAATCAAAGAAAAAAGTAAAATGACATAGAAATGCTATGCTATGAGATCCTAAACAACTAAAAGATTCTTACTATACTGTAGCTTACATTACATTTCCAAATAGGAAATTTTGTATATATATATATATATATATAATTTAAATATTCATATTTTAAAAGCTATTGAAAAGAAAACAAATAATCTTTAGAAGTACACAACATTGAAATGAAAGATATAGTTTTTATTTGATAAACATATCCTAATTTAACAAATAAAATTCAAGGGAAAAGAAATCTCACATTTTCCTAAAATGAAAATTTTGATGAGGAAATAAAAAATTGTGTTAATCTTTTTTGATGCAATTTTCTGTCTCTTTAGAATGTAAGTAAACCTAATTGCATTCAAAAGATTCAATTACTGTTCTTGTACGTTAAGAATAAATTAACTCTACATACACACAAAAGGCAATACAAAATGGCAAGAACATTAAATTCTTTATTGTAAGATATAAGAAAAGAAATAGATTAGTTTCCAAAAGGGGAATAATATCCTATTCATTTTGCAATACAATAAGTATGCCAAACTGTAAATAAAGAAAAAGCATCTGTGGTAGAGCATTGTCTTTAAAAGAAGCAGCTTGTGAATTGTAAAATTAGCCCCAACTTTTTCAAGAGCATAAAAAATCACTAACTTATGTAATTTGCCAATTTTTTTAAAAACTAATTTATAAATATTCAAACCCATCAACGATTTAAAATAATTTTTTTTCTTTAAAAGCTTAAATTTAAAAAAAAAAAGATGAAAGAAGGAGGAGAGGTGGAAGATTTTTGCATACAAACAGGATATTTCTTGAAGAACTACTTTTTAACTGAGGGTTGTCATTGACTTTTTACTTCTTCCTATCACAGAAACAAAGTGCATTTATTTATACCACATATTTGAGAAGGGATAAACTTACTATAGAAAATACAATAAAAAAGATAATTAAACATTTTTTTTACAATAGAATTAGTAGAAATTTGAAAATAAATAAGAAAAACGGTAAAATTTACTATAAATTTATAAAATTTTGGGCACTTCAATTTAATCCTACTCAAATTTTTTAATATCAATCACATTTGTATAAATCTTTATAAACAAGGGATCAGGAAATGTTTCAAAAAAATTAAATTACTTAAAAAATTCTTAAAAATTGATAATTGTTCTTTTTGCTCCATTTTAACTGAATAATTTATTGCAGCATATTGAGAAATATGTTACAGCATTCTATCTTACAACAAACCAGAGGCCACTATGAACCAAAGGCCAATAAAGAAATAAAAAAGGTTAATAAGAATTCTTTTAAGGAAGCTTACATAGCGTTCTGTTCCATCCAAATTGCAACGTTCCACCTTATCCAATCTCGCATCAGACCAATAAAGTTTCTGTGCTTTATGGTCCAAAGCTAAAGCATTTGGCATACGGATATTACTTTCAATGATGTATTGCATATCAAAACCACTTAAAAATGCTCTTTGGATACTTGGATACCGAGTATTCCAATTTGTCCAATAAATACGCCTGTAAAGTTATAAAAGAGTTGTAAAATTTCTAAATTTTTTAATAAAATAAGTCATGATTTGAAAACAAATATTATTTATGTTTAGCAACAAATTATTTCATTCAAGATTCAGTTTAAAAAACAATGTAAAATTCAGGGTTCTATATTTTTAATTACGAATTCAATTATGAAATAAGACAAAACTTTAAATTGCATGATTTAATAAAAAGTTATATGGCCAAGAGAAAAATTTTACAATCATAAAAATATGCTAAAAGACAAAAGTACTTCCTTCAAATAACATAATTAAAAATCAACATAAAACATTTGACAAAACAATTCAAATTAAAATAGTAATTTCTATTATCATAAAGACTTAAATGCAAATTAATTTAAAGCTTCTTTATATTCATATCCTTTTTAAAACAGAATAACAGAAAAAAATAATGAAATTAATTGCATAAAATAGAAGTTTAAAACTTAAAGAAAGCTGATTTTCAACTGTCTATTCAAGCTAAAAATATTTATTATTTTCATCTAAACTGTTAGTTACACTTTCGAAATCATTTGTTGAAATTCAACAAAATTTAATAACAAAACTAGGAAGGTTTTTCAAACTCTGTTTGAAATCAAAATTAACCCAGAATATACTTGTCTTTTTCTCTCTCAAGAATGCAGAATACTTAGATCCTTAAAGACAAAAAATAATAGCTTACGATGCACAGCTGTCAACATCAATTCCTCTAGGCTTGTCATCCACGCCTAATTGAATAATGACTTCTGGAGAGGCATTGAAAGAAGTGAGACTGATACGACTCAACGAACTGTTACTATGACTTGTCCAATAAAGGTCTTTGTGTATGGGGTCATAAGCCAGACCTTCAACAGAACCTTGTTCTTGAAAAGAAAAAAAAAATGATTAAGTAATCATTCTGAATAAAAAAAATCTGGATAAAATGAATGATTAAATCTGCTACATAAAATGTAAATGAACAATCAATCTATAAATTAAAAGTGATATTTCATTATTCCCATTAAAACTATCTAACCAAAAATGTAGAAATAACTAATTAGTAAACTTTTTCATGAATACAAGGTATTTTGAAGCTTTCATCTCTGTTTCTACTTTGAAATATGCAACTGAATAGTGAAATCAATACATTGAATCTGTGATGTTTATTCAATCAAAGGAAGCAAAGTAATGTTTCAGTAAACAGTTTTTTCTCACAGGCTCTCTGTCTATTACAGTTTTTTTTCTCCACCTAAAAACTTTTAAAAGAATGATAAGAGTTTTTCTTTGTGTTTCTGAGAAAGAGAGAGTGTACTATTTATAAATAAACAGAATGAGTTTATAAGAATGAACAGATTTTCAGCAAATCTTGGATTTGATGCACAAAAGCACATGTTTAAAATAAATAAGTGATTCATGTTTCAGTTTAACAGCTGGTCACCTTCTGTATAATTTATTGAATTTGTCCCCATTGCTTACTATTCACTCTCCTTCATATCAATCATGACATTTATTTTGAAATGGTCCATTACTACCAGCCAACCATAAGTAAAAAAATGCATGCTTGAAATGAACGTATGCTTCAAGCTTTATGTTGTACTTTTATAAAAGCTTCTGATGTGTTAATGTTTATTATGACTTTGTTCATTTACATTACTCAAATGACTTTCCGCAGCAAGTGTGAATCAAGAACATTTAAAAATAGTAAAAAATGAAAATTCTGAAATTTTTCATGACTGATTCTATTTTAAGTAGGATTGCATTTTGTTATAACCTATTGTATGTAGCATTGTATTTTAGTATTTCATCTAATATATATTATTGTGATGTTTTTATTTATATATTGGAATAATTAATTAAATTTATTGAAAATATATAAATATGGATAATATTATTGCTACTATTAAAAATTTCAATTTTTGCAGAAAATTTAGAATTTATATATTACAATGAACTGAATATTAAATATGATAACTAAGTTGAATTTACCAGCAGGTTCCTTGGACCATATTTATAAATTTTTCACCTTATGAATAAACTGCATTTCAAATAATAATAATCAAAATTCCTTTCCTTTTTTTACGAAATAAAACAGTCCAATTTCTGAATTACAAAATTACAACCTATTCATAACTGAGTAATTCTTTGATTAACCACACCTTAAATTGGGGAATTTTTTAAAAGTATTAATAGATCTTGGTTCATATTATTTTTCTTTCTTTTAAATATTATAGTATATTTTATATTAACCTTTTTTTTTTTTGCTTAAAGAGTCTTAAATGCAGCTTATATCTATGCATAACCTAATTTCAATGGTACGGATTAGTTAAAAATTTGATATGCATTTAGCAATCAGTTAATAAATGGTATATAAAACAATTTAGCAAAATCTAATTACCTCAATATTCTGAGGATTTTACGAGTTTGATCATTGCACAGTATAATATTTGCTTTCTATGTGGAGAAATTAATATTTTTTTCTCTTTTAAATCGAGTTCAAATTAACATATCAGTAGCTCTTAAAACCAGCAATGCCATACAAATATTAGTCTTACTTTCTACAATGACTGTAGGACTGGTTCCATTAAAGAAGACACTGTTGATAGTTCCTCTCTGAATATCAGAAAAGAAGATACGCTTCCCGATATAGTCAGAAGCAAGACCTATTACGTTCCTCATGTGGATTTTATTACTGACACCGGGATAAGGAGCATTGGGATTGTTCTCATCAAACATATGGATACTCTCAATCTTAAGAACACGAGAAAACATGATGAATGCATCATAAGCTGAAAGAAAGCAGAGAATTTTTTAATCACAAAAATCATAAATTTATCCATAAATTTTTTTTTAAAGATTATAATTATAATTTTTTTTTCATATGTATCAATGCTATATCAGTTCTTGCATATTAAGAGTTTTTATTAAATTTACTAATGAAATTAAAATAAATGACAATTGTGTATATTATATTCATCAAAATTATATTAGCTATCAAAGTATCATTTCAATGCATTGATAAAATAACTTTACATCAGTAGTATTACCTGCTCTTCTTTTTATAATTCATTCAGAGCAAATAACATGGTAAATGATTAAATATTTCAAAAAATTGCCAAATAACAAAAAAAAATCTAGTAAATAAAATTTACACAAAAAACCATGCCAACAAACACTTATATCAAGTCTATTATATGCTCATTAAAATACATGTATGAAATAAGCATTTCAATGTCCATCAAAATAAGGGGTATAAAATAGAATCTTGGTTAACTTTAAATTCATAGATAGTATACATTTTGCACTATTAATCCTGAAACCAAATTTTAAATTATTCATTGTTAATATAGATGCATAAAAACATATAAATTTTATGTGGATGGAAACAGAAAATATAAGATAATAAATATCCACCAAACCTTAAAATGCAAATTTATTTGCATTTTAATAATTATATGTTAAAAAACATGCATAACAATAATAGTCTTTAAAGTGAAGGAGAGTTTACAATTTTAAATTCCACTGCTTTAATTTCCATTTTTCAAAAAAAGTAAGGAAATGGAGGTAGAACTAATTTAAATGCCAAGCAGTTCTGCATGAAAGAAAACAACTTAAAAATAAATATCTCACTGTAATTAAACAGAAATTGACAGTATCATAAAATATTCTAATTGTGAAGAATTTGATTTAATTTCGTTCTTAATATCCAATTGCATAGCATTTCAAACATAACTTACGTTTACAAGAATGCCCATCCTCAGCCAACTGTCCATGAGAACAAGCACAAGTGTAAGAAGAGTTTCCCTTGTAAAGGCAGAGATTAGAACCACAAAGACCTTCATCTTCACAGCGACCTTGACTACATTTACGAACGCAGGGATTTTCACCTAAAAAACACAAAATATTTAAATTTAATTTACAAGCAGTATGGCAGCATTCCAAAAAGAATTCAAATATTCATAAAAAATATACAAAAAAGTAATAAATACAAATTTTATCCCATGAATAATAAACTTTAATTGATTTAGAATGGATATGAATTTTAGAATGATTAAAGTTATTAATACCACAAACATCAAAATCCACAAATGCATATTTTTCTACAGTTAAAATAAACATAATTTAGTTTAACAAAATAATTTAATACCCACAATTTTAAGGAAACAAATTACCAGATACATTTCTTGGATGATAAATTACAATGTCTTTCAAAGAGTCTTCCAGATGCTGACGAATCATTTCAATGTTAGTATCACTGTTTTTATCCATTCTGAAAATAGCTCCACCAGCTTGTCTGCAAGTTAAAAATTATTTTATAAATTTAAACAGAGAGGCATAATATAAACTTCACAAAGATCATAATGAAAAAATATTAAAGTACATTATAAAAAAAGGCAAATAAAACACATGCTATCTTGTTAATGCATAATGTGAGGAGCACAAATATTTATGACGGAAAATAACAAACATTTCTATTAATAGAAATTATTAATATTAGTAATTTTTTTCTTATAATTCAGTAAACATTTTACAGACAAAAAAAAAGAAAAAGAAAAAATTAGAGGAGTTTTATTTAATTCCTGCAAAATTTATATGCAAATTTGAGAACACATTATATCCTACTTTACTTTTATTTTCTTGGTTGCTTTTTAAATAGGTACCGAAAGATAGAAATTAGCAACTCATTGTATATCCCTATGTGCCACTGTTAAGACCTATTAATATACTAACATTTCTATTAATAGGTCTTAACAGTGGCACATAGGGATATACAATGAGTTTTATTCTACAACATAATTTTAAGTTTCTCAAATATTATGATACTATTCAAACTAGAATATATATCAGTCACAATCATCTGACATATATTTTTGCAACCTTTATTCCATATCTGTGGGAATCTACTGATCATATATCATCTTTTGACACTATAGAACTTACTAAAAACAGTTCATTGCCAGAAGAATAAATGTATATTCATATTTTTTGCTGGGAGAAGAATCTCATGTAAATAATTTATAATATCCTAAAGATGTAACTATTTACAATCAGTCAATTTTATTCCTATCATTTAATTGCATATTCATTCAATATTTACCCCTCTATTTAATATACAGTAAATATATCTTAAATCAAAAGATTTATTATTCTACTTAAAAATCTAATATAGGAATTTTTTTAATAGAAAAAAAATTGATATTGGATATAAAATAATTTACAAATAATTCAATAGTAAAATATTATTCAATCCTTTCAAAAAGTTCTAATTTTTTTTCTATATATAAATAAATATATAAAAACCCTTCTTAGTAACATCTTACTGGATATATATTAACACAAATGGCAGTGGTACTTTAAATCACATCTACAACACTCACATATCAGTCCAATAGATGCTATTGCCATAAATGGCAATAGAAACTGGCTTTTCAACAACTGATGATCCAGCAACAACTTCACGTCCAGTACCATCTAAATGGATGCGTTCAATGGTGTGTGTTCGAGCATCTGTCCAGTACAGCATATCTGCCTCAAAGTCTATGGCCAAATCCTGAATTAACTGTAAAGAAGTATTGAGGAAATCTCGTCTCTGACTTCCATCCAGAGCAGCTACTTCAATCTTTGGAGGGACCTCCCAATCACACCAAAACATTAAACTATAAAGAATACAAATAAGAAAAATGTAAATTTTACATTAAAAATTTTTGTTTGCAAAGCAAACTTTCAAGTAATATTAATTTAATATGATTTAACTTAATATGATTCAATTTAATATAATGAAAGATATGTTTATATTCTGCAAATATTATTTTTCATCATTTCTTTCCATAGATTGAGTAGCAATAGAAAAGGATTATATTATAGATGAAATAAATGTTTAGAATTAGTTATTCTCATCAGGGGAATGTTAATAAAAATTAAATGTTAAATTTTTAAAATCCTGTAAAAATTAGTTAGAAATAATATTATTAATCTAATTTAAACAATATAAACAAAATAAAATAAATTTTAGTAAAAACAAATTTAATTGAAGTGCAATTCCTAATCGTTTAATTCTAATAATCTTCACAATAAAGTTTTTAAAAACATACCATGAAATTATATTATTAATTATATTCTATCACATATAATGCATTATATCAGGATATATTTATAATATTAATTATTAGCAGGAATTTAAGGTTAATTGTGATCATATATTGAAAATCCAGAATAAATTGTAAAAGTCTTGTATAATTTCCACTATATTAAGGTATTGCATAATACATATTCCTACACATAAACAAACTTATTCTGAAAGAATGCAATTTGGGAAATATAAAGCATGACTTTTTGAAAAAAAAGTGTCAGCAATTAACACTATCATTTAAAAGTGTGGATTTCGCGATATAGATATGTTGGCGACGTAATGAAGTCCCTAACAATTTTTACTATACGCTAAAATGTGTAGTAGAAGCTAAGAAATAAAAATTTGTTCTTATAGAATGTTGGAGAAATTTACCGACTTGCCTAGAGCGATCGCGCGATTTTTGAGTTTGATTTTGTCCGCCTTAGTGGGACACTATTTAAAAAGCGCGGCTTAAACAGGGGAATCATATCAGTTCGGACAACGAGCTACGTTGATTGCCTTTGCTGGAGAGAGCGTCTTCTCTCTGCGAATTGTGTTCCATTGTTCACTGTTCATCAAAATTAGAGGGATCCAGACTTACCTGTAACGAGCGCGCCATTTCTAAATTAATCTACCCAAGTGGGACGCTATTTAAGGCGCATCTTAAAGGTGTGAATCAGTCCAGTGCAGGACAACGGTCTACGTTGGTTGGCCTAGCTTGAGGAAGCGTCTTTTCTCTCATTGCTGGGAAATCTACAGCTTCGCTGTTATTTAAATTAGCGGATTAAGTAGTTAATTCGCTGTGAATTAGTAGCTTGTGTGGTTAGCGAATTAAGTAGAATTAATCATCTGTGAATTTGCAGCTTATGTTGTGAATACTTAACATGTATTTTCATAGACAACAAAGTCTGCATCTTTGCATTGTTCTTGTGTGAGAATTATTCGTAACAATATGAAGAAAGATGGTTTGCTATTGAAGGTACATAAATGCAAAAAGTATTTATGGAATATATAAAACTTGGAGTGAATTTTAGATACTCCCCAATAAGTTCTTAAAATATTTTTCAGTAATTTCTCAAGGAGGATTTTGAAACAAATATTTGCAGGGATTTTTATTAATGATAATAATTAATCTTTCACTATCTGCTCTTATATCAAGGATTTTCTGAAATCCAGAATTAGTTTTCTCAAATTTCATGCAGTGATTAAT
>JAOUZG010038029.1:5781730-5840532 GCA_026289955.1 Argiope argentata | reverse complement strand
CTAACTTCACGAGGAATTATCTGCTGAGAGACATGAAACTCAGAAATGAAAGACAGCATTTTGTACTTAGAGGATGACGAAAGCATAGTTGCCCAAAAATGAATACAACGCATACGGTAATGAAATAAAACTAAAAAAGGATTGGTTGAACTCATAGTATCGTTACACGATTATCTACCCAGGAGAAAAAACAATAAGCACATGTTCTTTAATATGGGATATGCTTCCGCCTTACTACAATGATTGCTTTGCACCATCTCCCCATACTCAGCACTAGATTGTCCACCAATTCTTGAGGTAAGAGTACCCATTCCTCAATCAACATCTGTTTCAGTTGTTGGGTGTTCCCCAGAGGATGTAATCGTGCTGCAAGGCGTCTTCCCAAAGCATCCCATACATACTCTATGGGATTTAAATCGGGAGACCACGCTGGCCAATCCATTCGAGTGATATCTTCATTTTCTAGTAGCTGCTGAAAAGCAGGAATCCGATGTGGCCGTGCACTATCATCCATAAAAACGAAATCTGATCCAATGGCACCTCGGAATAGATGCGCATGGGAAAAGATAATCTCCTTACAATAGTGATCTCCGGTTACAGAACCTTCATCAAAAACATGGAGCTCAGTTCTCCCGTTCAGCATAATGCCTCCCCAGACGACAACTCCATTACCACCGTAACGGTCTCTTTCCGTGATGTTATTGGGATAGAACCATGTCCTGACCTCACTTCAAATCAACTGCGTCGAGAATCGCTTATAGCACTAAAACGACTCTCATCCGTAAAGAAGAGACGACTCCACTGATGAGATGTCCAGTTTTTGTGCTTGCACCACTCTAAACGGTACCATCGATGGTCAACCTTCAAAGGGATACAGCGTTCAGGACGGCAAATAGGCCCCCTTTGTAAAGGCGTGTGGACACACTAAATCGCGACACTTGTTGGACTTTTTCTGTACCCCTCTTCTGAGCAATAGCGCTTGCTGACTGGTTTCGGGATCTTTTCCATTGCAGGACGATATATCGGTCGTCCACGGCAGTTCTTTTCCTGGGGTGGTCACCAAAAACCTTTCTGATAACTGTATCTAGGATTTGGAAGGCTTTCCAAGCGCGCGAAACGACACTTTTGTTGATTCCGGACTCTTCAGCCACACTGGTTACACAGCGCCCCTCCTCCAACTTTCCGAAAACTCATCCATGTGTGAAATCGTCCAGGTGATTTCTATTAGCCATATTTCACGAAAGAACTCACTAGCATTTGCAGCGAATGTGTTTAATTGAGCCTCCATCCTTTCTTTTATTGTAGTCTTGGGCTGCAAGCACCAACCGCACGGGTTTTGCATACGCTCACGTCGCCTGTGACGTTTCGTTTCTGATATTTGCATGCGCATGACCTTCCTCCTGAATTACGTGTTCATTGTACTGATCGCAAGAATTCCTTTTCTAAAATTTCATGGCTACCTGCTTAAAATTTACATTGTTGCTGAAGTTTTTCACACCAGTGTGTGTGTGTGTGCTTATCTTACCTTTTCTTATATATATATTGAAAAGGGGGGAATAGATGCAAGCATAACTACACATACAGTAATTAGTAACTGAATACACTTTACAGAAGGGGAAAAAATGAATCACATTAAGAACTTACTCATAGCTAACGTAATCTTGTTTTCAAAAGATCCAGTAAGAAGTATTTCCCGCTCACTGCCATCCATTCTGGACATTTCAATTACTGGATCAACATTTACACTACCATGATCAGACCAAAAAAGAAGACTGAAAGAAGCACACTATTAGTTAGCAAAAGATAATAAATTTTTATAGAAAATCAGAAAATTCTTTATTTTTCCTTTATTTTAATAAAATTGCTGTTGTGTTATAAAAACATACTCCATATAGAAATAAAAAAAACCACAAGTGACTGAATGGATCATCATAATATTCTAAGATAACAAATTAGGTAACATTCTAAAGATAAATTAATTACATAAGCACAAAAAATTACATTGTAACTTTAAAATGATAAAAGAATTTACTGTATATTAGCATGTATAAGCAGAGAATTATCAGGAATTTAAAGATCGGCTTATATATAGACCTGCTTATCTAACAAAAAATGCAATTATTTTTTTTTCTGAGAGAGAAAATTAATTTAGACAAAATGAGGAAGTTTTTTTGTATGTGTATATGTATAAAAGAAAATTTGTTTTATTTGCTGAATTGTTTCTTATGCTGCCTTATTGCATCAGATGGACAATTTACGGGAAAAAAAGCAACCTGTTATTAGAATTCTAACAGCCATGCAGTTAGAGAATTTTTCACAAATGCAATAATTTAAAACTTGAAAACTACTGCATACAAATTTTTCTTCCTGTTCTCTTTTCAAAAAAGAAAAAAAAGAAAGAAAGAAACAATATGAAAAATAAATCTGGCACTTATATAGATTACATACAAAACAGTAAATGAATAGAAAATTTTCTAAAACTTCATATAGTCACAAAAATCAACATTTTTATAGTTAGCATTTCGAAAATATATGGTATTTAAGAAAATTCTTCATGTAGGAATTCACATACTCCATATAACAGAAGCTTTCAATCCCGAAACAATAGCAGTAAAGCCATTGTTTGGAAAATAAAATGCTAGCAATATCAATTTATAAATGATGGTAATATAAATATTCAATGTAAAACCAAAGAGGAGAAAATACAACTAAATTCTAAATATAAATTGACTTAATCTGAATAAGATTATTATCAGAAGAAGAAAAGGTCAAATTTTTAAATATAAATAGTGAAGTTACCCTTCAAATGGATCCACAGCAAGTGAACGAGGATTGTGCAGATCTTCTGTTATGATGTTGACAATAAATTCTCCATCTAGATTACTGGCAATAATGCGACCAGAAGTTTCTGCAGAAGAAGAACTCACAAACAAATTTCCAGAAGCCCAATCAACAGCAAAACCATCTGGACTTTCCAGAACTGCACATGATTAAATTTTAAATGAATTGGCCATCAAAAATAAAGTAAACATACACACACACACACACAAATAAAATAAATAAAAATTACACATTTTGTGAAATACCCCTAAATAAATAATTAAACATCTAAAAACAGCAAAAAAAAAATTCAAATTAGCAAATTATAAAAAATAATATTCATGATAAATTTTTAAAAAAATTTACTACATATCTAAAAGTAGTGAAAGGAAATATGTATACACTTTGGTACTCAACAGAGGAGATTGTTTGATCTAGAGTTACCAAACTTGAAACATAAGCATTTTGATAGGTCAAAATACGTACTTGTATGTTTTTTTCAAAATAAATAAATAAATAATTTAAATATTAAGCCACATTTTAAAGCTTATAACGTTATAGCTAGAGAAAATATAATGCATAAAAATAATTTTTAATGCCATTTTAAAATTCAAAAAATTGTTCTTTTAATTATACCAATTTAGCAGCCATAATTTTTTTCTAATTTAATTAAATTTTAATTAGATTTTTAAACACTTTTACAATAATATTTTCATCATAAGAAATGAAACCCAATTAATTTTCAAAATTATAGCTCATATTTCATTCTGGCCCTTTCCCCTTCTATTTTTTTCCATTCCGAACACATTTCTTTTGAGGCACGCTCTTAACAAAAATTTTCAATATTCTCAAAAGTATAGCTAATGTTTAACTTCAGACATAAAACATGCTGAAAATAATTTAGGTTCGTGTATTTTTTAAATTCTTTTATTATTATTTTTTACTTATTTTTTTGCTTGACATTTTCTTTTCTTATTTGTTTTCTTGAAGTTATTTTATTATGACACTGATTTTTTTTTTTACACTGAATCACAAAACTTTCTCTTGAATAATCCTCTTATACAAAATGCGAATCACAATGCATATTCTGTAATCTATACAAAACTTTAATGTGTTTTACTCCAGAAAGTATGCTACTGGCTAATACTATTAAATTTAATCATTTTTCATTTAAATTCTAACTTTCTTATGAGTAAATAAATTCAAAAATTTCTACAATTTTACAATTTATATGAATATTAAAATTTTAATTTTAAGATACTTAGATAAAGAAATCATTGAGGATAAGAAGAATACAAATGCTTTAATTGAAATTATATGTAATTAATAAATTACAAATTGGCTAATTGCTGAATGCAGTTTACTTTCAATACATTTAATTATTTATAAAAAATTTCAAAAGTCTAGCTGAGGTTAACATTTAACTTTAATTAATGAATTACTAATAACTTAAAATCCTTTTAACAAAAACAAAGCTGGCATAACATTGTCACATAAGAAGTTTCAAATAAGATGTTCCATTGAAGTTACAATTTTGTATATTAACTTGCAACTTGTATATAAAAGGGATATTTAAATTAAGGGAAATTAAGAAAATGGGAAATTAAGGGTAACATCATAAATCATGTTGATTAAAGAGAAAAGCATCATAAGCATCGATCTTTTTAGTGGTAAATTTTTTTTGCGTGAATTAAAACAAAACCTAATCTACTGATATATTACTTCCAAAGTCAGTTTTTAATTTAAAAAATTAAATAAGAAATTTTAAAACATAGAGCTCCATTCATTCACCTGTATCAATTAAAGTTTCAACAGTAGAAGCAGATAAGTTAGCTCTCTTCACTTCACTTAGATCAGAGTCAGACCAAAATATTTGATGATGAGAAGCAACAAAGTCAATTTGATGCACCTTCATCACCTATGAAAACAAAAATTACTATTTTACTTCTCTTTTGTTATGCCAATCTAAGATGAAAACAGAGAAAAAATCTTAACAGTTTTAAACTGTAAATACTACCCTTTATAATTTTTTATTGCTTTCAGGATATATAAATAATTATAACTAACTTTAAGGAAGCATTAAATAATTTCAATCAAAAGTTAAAAAAAAAACATTTTAAATATTTCAAAAAATTTAAAGCTTTTAGAGCAAAATCAAAACAGAAAAAATAAAATCTAATAATAAACAACTAATATAAAAAATACGGAATAAGAATAACTCTATAACAATAAAATTGATGCAAAAATTCTTTCAGTAGTCAAATTTCTATTTATATTACATAAGGAAAATAAAAGTTTTATTTACCTTTGGTAGACTTATTGGTGGAATCATATTATAGTAAGGCATGGTCAATTCAACACCTCGGATTTCATTTTGGCGAGTGAATAACAATACTTTTTCATTTTCTAAGAATAGAAATATTGGTTTTCTTTTAAATTTTCTTGCCATAAATATTGCCATTCATAATTTTAAGAATATAATGCTAATCAAATTTATTCACTAGTTCTAATGAAATATTACTTCTTAATGTTAAATATAAAAAGATTAACATTTAAAAATTATAACATTTTAAATTAAATATATGTTTAAAATAAACATTAATAAAATTTAATCTAAAAATATCTTTGATCAGAATTTTTTAAACAATTCTATTTATATTAGGAAGTTGATTGGCAAAGATTTTCTAAGATTTATTGCTGCTGATTAGTACATTTAACTATGTGCTGTTAAAGACTTACCACACAACAAAATCATACAGAATTATTCCAATCTATTAGTTTTGTTTGATCAGCATTCTGCTTTGATACTATTATAATCGGTCTTTTGAAATAAAATACATATTCGAAAAATATAAGAGGAAGGCATCTGAACTACAATTACTTTTTAAAAGAAACTTTTAAAATACATTAACTAAATATTTTATCCCTTAACAGAAGAAGAAATGTGCACAAGTTTCATGTGTATGATGAATCTACAGCAGAATAGAGTACTAGTTCTATAAATTTTCAATTCCAAAGCCTAGCCTTGCCACTAAATTCTTGCACTTATGCATTCATTAAGGGCAAAGGTAGTCATGTGTTATGTATTGCACTATTCATTAACCTTTAGAAAAGAAAACAGAGAATTTAACCTAATTTAAGTTATATTGTAGAAAAAATCTTACTGTAACAGGTCTTTTTATCTGCAGCCAGGCTCATAAGATGAGGGCAATCGCATGTGCGAGTATTGTTGAAGTTCAAAAGACAAAGATGGGAGCATCCACCATTATTTTCTTTGCAAGGATTTGGTTGAGTCCCTAAAAAGATTTTCAAAAACAAAAATTACAAGATTTGCATTAAAACTATTATGATATAAAGATCTGGATTAAAAGTGTTTAGCAATGTTGTTATTCAAAAGAATTTAAAACCCTTTTCCAATGATATCAAAAGTAATTAATAGCTTTAAAATATTTAGGAACTTAAAAGAAAATAATAAACCTGTATGAAAATTTTTAAAAACACACATTTTGCAGACTACTACATAACTGAAGTTATAGCATTAACATGATTAAGATAAAATGTTGCAAATAATTATAATTGTATATAGATATACATGTAAAATTATTTCAATAAAGAGTTTAACAAATATATTATAAAATATTTAATGAAAAAATTTAGAAGGAAGTGAAAACAACAATCCGTGAGCAAAACAAGCCTATATTCTAGAAGTTTTTAACTCAAATTTAAACCATAATAAAGAAATAAATGGAAAAAGACCTAAAGAAAAAAAACTTTTATATACAAAGAGGAGAAACTTTAAAAAAAAGGAGGAAAACATTAATTCCTAAGCCTTAGCTATAAGACTTATTATACAATCTTTTCCTGTAATCAACATTTTATGAATAACACAATTAGGATTTTATTAAAAGACTGATTATACTTAAAGTGGAACCCTGTGCTTAATGAGTGTAATCCACTTTCAAATTTTACAAGCAATGAAAAATACTTGTTACGCAAATGAGTTTTTTTTTTCGATACGATTCCTTGTAAATTAGGACAATGTGTTCAATTAAAAAAATACCCAAAAAAAAAATCTTTATCATAATGCAATTTATTACTTATAATTTTAAAAAAATTACAGAAAACTGCCTAAAAATTACTTTTTGAAAATTGGTAAAAAGAGAGATAGCATTACTGTTAAATTAATTTTTAATGTCCATAACTACTGTCACAGCAATACTATAAAAGAATGCTTTCTTTCTTTCTTTTTTTTTAGAGATATTATTTCAGTTAAATTATTAGGGCAATAAGCCTTAACAGGGTCTATTTTATTGAGTTACTGAAAGCTGCAAATTATTTCTAAACTTATATCTTCAAAAATGTAACCAACTAAAAAATTAAATGACAAAATAAAAATAAATATACATCTTGTTTTCAAAATAATAAAATAGACTTTAGATCCTACCTTTAGGCTGTCTGCTAGGGTGGTAGACAATAATATCAAAAGGCTGTGTTATGGCTCTTTGTACAACTTGAACATTGGTACCATTCCATTTATTTGCCTGCATAGAATAGAAAAGGGAAAAATATGTTAACATTAGAAATGTGGATTTGTAACTAACTTTTCTATTCCTTAATTTCAAATTCTATAATTTATTTTAATCATCATTGCAAAAAAAAATGCTGAAAATAACAATGAGAAAGAACTATATTCTTATTTTTTTTTACAAAGAGCATTGTTACAAAAACAAACAAAAAAAGTGCATTAAGAAAAAACTTGTTCAAAGAAAAATGCTTTAGAAACAAAAAAGCATACTCATTTTGACAAAACATTGGGCTTCAATGGATTGAACAATCAATAATTTACTAAATATAATATAGATGACACCTCTTATTAATATGAATATAATTTTTTAATGAAATTTCATATTTCAAACATTTTTTTTAATAATTCCAGTTTCAATCAAACAACAAGGACTTGCCTTTTCTTAATATAAACTCAATGCACACCTTTGGTACAATAATTATGTAAATTCAGAATCATAGATTAAATTAGTTTTAAAAAATCCCGAAAATATCAATTTACCAAAAATACAAACATCTATTTAAGAAAAAATATAATTTATTTAATTTTATGTCATTAGATTTTCAAATTCATATATTCAATCCCTTAAAGAGAAATCTTATCCTTAATCAATAATAAAGTGATAATTATTTATTAGGATTCAAACAAATTACAGTCTTTTCAACAGATGCATATATGCAAGAAATAGAGAGCATTCCCTTCCCCTCACACACACACTCACAAAAAAAAAAAAAAAGAAAAAAAGGGAGTGATAGTATATATAAGTTTGGGGGAGAATTACGAAATATTTTGAAAAATGTGACTGGCATTATTTAAATTTACTTAACATATATTTTTAAGGGAAAACAACCAAAATGGCTTTTTGATTTAATACTTGATGTAAATATCTTAATACCAACAATAACTAAGAAATATCCAATAATCACTAACTTTAAGCAATACTCAAGTGAATATTCCTGGAAAGAGATGTAATCTGCACTCAATGAAATGTCAACTTACTTGAAAATAAACAATTGTTAATTATTATCATTTCATGAATATTTTTATTTTATGTACATTCTGCAATTCTCATTCCTATACATACTACTCAAAAAAAATTTATATTATATTAAAATTTTCTTTGATGTTTAATAAAAAATTCACCATCTAGTGTTTGATTTTGAGCTCTAATGAAATGATAGTAATGATTAATTGGGGGGGGGGGGGGCTGCTTCAATTTCACTTACTAATGAAATTCAAAAGGAATGGGTAGCTGAAACTAGTTGTAGCTAGAAGAAAGTGTTTACTGACATATTTTAAAATACAAAACTTTGAAGTTAGTACAATAAAATTATAATAATTCAATTAAAGCTGACAGATTTATATAATGAAACATCTTATGCAAGTAGAACACAAAAAAAGAGAAAAAAACCCATTAGAAATATAAATGATATGCCAACAGAAAGTTTTGAACTTTTGAAATTGATAAAATATGAAGAACAAATAAGCTAGTTAATAAAAAATTGAAAAGTCAAATATTAAAAATACATTACAATATAAGCGTATTAAAATGTAGTTATAATAAAAAAAGTTAAAATTATCAAAGAAAAACACTCTCATAAAATATAATTACTTTTATCTTTATTCTGTAATCCTACCATAAAGCAGAGATTTTTAACCAAATGTCTTAATTTTTCAAGGAATTAAATTAGGAAAATGTAAAGTAATTGAACCATATTCTTAGATTCGAGATTTTAATTCAAAAAATTAGTTTTTGCAAAAATAAAAAATAATTTCTCATCTTCCAAATTAATAATGCTAAACAACAAAACACTGAGAAACTACTGAATACAGAGTGTTATTAAACAAATAATACCCTTAACACAGAATTTGTTCTCCAATCAGTCCAATAAACATAATTTCCAAATAAAGCAATGCTGAAAGGATGTGATAGACTCTCATGATGTTGAAGAACCTCCCTGTGATCCTTGCCTTCATAAGTGATAGTATGAATAGAATCTGATCTGTAACAAAATAAAGAATTTTAAAAAAGTAATATATATGAAATTAGTCAAAGAGACTTTTAAATCATTGATTACAGTTATATATCAAGAATTTACAATTCTTTGTACTCCTGAAAATGTAGGTGGTTGTGGTTGTTGTTTTTAAATCTGAAATGCAAACCCTTACCAAACACATTTAAATTAAAAATAAGCTAGAGAATAATAAATTTCCGTTCATGATAATTATAGTATTATTACTTACTTTTGAGAGATCGCATAAGTTCTTTTTTTACTTACTTTCAATCTCTAAATATTATCTAAATCAAACTATAATCATCAAAACATTACAACTACTAACTTTTTTAAACTGCAAGATTTAACAATATTTTGAACCAAATAATACCTCAGTGAAATGCACTGCTACAACTTTTGTATATAGTTTCTTTAAATAAGCCAAAATGTAATTGACAAGAAGAGTGAGAAGAAATTGGCATTTTGATTTTAGCTATTGAAGCTAATTTCAAGCAGCTTGAAGGTTTAAGTTAATCTAATTTTTAGAATGAGTCAAGAATTTTCTATTGCATATGGTGTCAAAAGAGTGCATATAAGACAAGCAAGTAAGTCAAAAGAATTATGATTTTAATTCACATTGTGGATCATTAAGCCTAAAGAGGAATAGAAGACATATGCACGCATTATGTGATAATTATGAATGTATTTTGTGTGTGTGTGCACTTATGTTAGTGGCACTTGCTATGGACAAGCTTCGCAGAAGCATCAGCGAGTTTTAAGCCGAAAGGAGAGTCTCTTGTTTTGAAGTAGCACAGAGACTGCATTGGTTGAATGATATTTGAAATAATAGAGTTCATATACCAGTAAAAATATTTTTACTAGAAACACAGACTCTTGTGCCTAAAGTGAAAGTGAGTTAGAGGAGTCTTGTCTCCCCCTTAAAAAAAAATCATTTTCAGGAATAATGTATTGTGTTCATAAAACACTAACAGCCTAATTTAAATCCTATTTCAAAAAATGAAAGAGTTTGTTCTTTGGTTTGATGCAACAACCATAGCTTGATTATTTTAGAATGAGTTAAGCCATATTGTGTGTCTTCTGATCATAAATCTTGGTCAACAAAGCTATATAGAGAAGGAAGTGAGTAGCTTCTGTAGCATAAAAAGACTGGAGAATCCTGGACAATGTCTAAGGATAGAAGCCTGTTTGCTCCTTTCCTTGCAGGCCTTACTTGAGCATAAAGGAGCAGCCTTCAGAACTTGGATGAAACTACCAGAGATGGTATAGCTCTGTTTGAGACCAACTTATAGCCACTGAATATTAGAAGAAGAGCCAACTTAGTTAAGTACTTTAGCAAAATATACAGCTATGGCCCTCAATATCATACTTTCTTGTATCTGCACATTTGGCATGTCAATCAAAGACTCAAGATATGCAGCCCATTTAGATTGGTAGAAACACAAAACTTGATCTCTCAGTACACTGAATGTCTATCTTTAAGATCCTATATTAATCCCTCAACAGTACTGCCAAGAGTTTTCTTCCTCTTTGATCTGAAATTCACTGCAAACAAGCAAATACACCAAGAAGACCATTTTAGAGAGGTGGGTTTAATAATTATTGCAAAAATACAATGCAGGTCTATAGTGATGATAGTCATACAGAAGATTGTATGACAAGCAGTATTTATATTAGAAGCTCTTACTTAGACTACAATAAGGAAATGCAATGTCTTCAGAAGTGAGTTAGTTGCAATTATTGTAGAACTTGATGATATCATATCTTATGATTGAGCTTTTGAGGAACTATGGATTTCATCAGATATCCCCAGTGCACTACAGTGTCTTAGAAGCTGATACTCTACAAACAATAAAACCAGCATATCCATATTGCTTAAACTGAGGAAAATCTCTCTGAACCAAAATGCCTACTTACAATGGATCAAATCATACATAAACATCTGTTTTAATGAGGTTGTTGATAGATTGGCCACAGATGGTAGCAAGAATGAACAGGCCGCTGAGTCTTCATTTACTTATCAAGAACTATACTTCAATGAAAGATCTAAACTCAATTTACTATGCCCCATTTCACATGCAAACCAATAGTACATAGGAACCTCCCCATGCACTCCACTGGAAATTAAATGTGACCATGGTTCCCAGACAGCTCTGTCTATACTAAAATGTGGCCACCTTAAGTGCCTTTTCTTTGAAACTGGTAGAAAAATCTACCCCACTTATAAAAACATTTGTGATCATCCAGCTTCTTCAGAATGCATCTGGTTTGCATCGGGCTTCATTAGGGAGATTTAATACCCAATCTCCTTATTATTATAGATTTCTTGGTCATCAACAGTCTACTGGAGCTGATCTGGCGTACATCAGATCTCCTGAGGATAAGTAACAAAAACAACAAAACTAGGTTGCCAAGGTATTAATTTCTGAAGAATGGTTAATCTTTTTTTAAGATTATTTTTATAGAGAATCAAAAGGTTCCTTAAATTTTAATGCATGTAAGAGATCACCAATGGCTTCATAGCTCTAAACAGATAATAGAATATAGAAAAAATATTTTATGTTTTAAATGGAAATTTAACAAGTCAATACAAACCTAGCATCAATCCAATAAATTCTCTTGGCAACATAATCAAGGGTTAATCCATTTGGCCAACCACCATCTGTGATATCATCTACTCGACAGATAATAGAGCGTCCTTCACCACTCATGGAAGCCCTTTCAATGCGAGGTGAGGATGTGTCCCAGTCAGTCCAAAACAACATGCTTTAAAAAAATCAGTACATAAAATATATAAGATATGATTCAATAAGAAATAAAAATATTATTCAGCCAGTCAAAAATAATTTATGTGATAAATTATTCTTTTAAAAAATCAATGACTATTAATTCCAATTAAGAGAAAACCAGATTAATTTAATTCATTGTCGATTTGGTTTGATTATATTAATGTTCCATTTTAAAGCAAAACTAGGACCATTTTGGGATGGATCTCGTATAATTCTGAGCCACGGTCAGATGACAATGACACCATCTAAGCTGCACTCCCACTCCAAACTTCCATGCTACACTAATGGAAGGACATTGGGCTTCAATGGATTGAACAAACACCAGAAACATATAATAGTTTTTCTAAGAAACTGGGCCTTGAACCAGTGAACCTTTCAGTCCTGAAGCCAAGAATTCACAAATAGGCCCTGGCAGCACTAGTTCATTGTCAAATACATACCACAAGAAAAACTAATAAGAAAAATTATTGCATTCTTATTGTAATTATAATTTTTTTATTTCATAATATAATATAATTATCTGTTAAGTTTAGAGAATAGTCAAAATATTTCCATTATTATAATAAAGGTAATGTAATATGGAAAATCAATTTATGTAAAAAAAATATGTATACAAATATGAGTACCAAAAAAAAAAAACTTTTTGTTTGTTATGTACAATTTACAAAGCTCATTTTAAGTTTTAAATATTTTTATAAAAGCAAAATTCTATTTAACTCATGTTTTACAGAATTTAATAGAATTTTCAATTGAATGGATCACAATACTGGGAAACTAAAATGCATGAAAAATAAATGTTCCAATAATTTATTTTGGAAATTAACATACAAAAAAAGTAAATGCACAAGCAACAGTTAATAATATTAGAATCATAAATTTTAGAATAACTTAAATGAAATGGGTGACATTTAAAATATATATAAGAATTACTTTGAAAGTGCTAATGAAAGTTACAATGTGAAATATATCAAACATAGTGATTTTATAATTCATGAAACCAATACTCTGGACACAGCTTTAAATTTACAAAATACAATTTAAATATTTTTTTTCATATTATTATTATTATTTTGACTTTACAGTGAAAGGATATTTTTTAATTAACACAGTGACTCAAAATTACATTACTAACTTCACACAGTTTAAGAAGCAAAAATTCCAACTTTTTAAAATGTTTCCTTTGGAAAGACATACAGTAATAATAAAACAGATTATTTTAAAGGGTAAATTTTAAAATATCTATGACTGAATATAAAATATAAATTAAAGACATGAAATAATTTTTTTAATTCAAAAACTTTAAAATAAATCATTTAAAATTAAAAAATTAATTTCTTAATACTAAAAAAAAAATAGAAAGAAGGAAAGCAAAATTCAAAATGATACTCCACATGAGAGCTTAAGTATTTATTGATAAGAAATTATAGTATAATATCCACTCCACATAATTTCTACTTTAAATATTCCATTACATAATATTAATATTTATTGCCATGATACTTTTTAAAACTAATACAAATCTTACCCGAAACGTGGGTCTAAAGCAATAGCCCTGGGATTTTCCATATTGCTAGCAATTAATGTCCTCCTGTGCTGTCCACTTAATTTAGCCACTTCGATCTGATCCAGATTACTTTCCACCCAATACAGATTCTCACCAATCCAGTCGACTGCTAAACCTTCAGCTGTGGCTAGTCCTGTCTGCACCACCACTTCTATATTTGTCAATGCTTAAGAAATATATATAATGAATTTTCTGTGCAAGACTTTATTTACATTCCACTTAATTTATATGAAATACAAATAATCAGTTTTAAAGTACTTATTATTTGTAAACATATTTGCAGATTACAAAAAAGAAACAAAATACATTTAATAAAAATAATGCTTAAAAAACACACTATTAACTTACAAAAAGTAAAAGTTTCAATTTTACTTATATTCTAAAATTTAAGCTCCAAAAATATTAAAACAATGTATTTTCATAGAGAAGAAAGTGCACCAAACTTAAAAGCACATTAAAGATAGACAATGAAAAATCCCATGTTTACAAACATGAAATAAATCAAGCCTAATATAACTATGTAAAAATAAATTAGAAATACATATTATAAAACAAAAATTATTTTGTTGTTGCTCATAAATTAAATAAATTACAAATGTCATTTTCTAGAATATTAACTACTTACATCCAGATATGATGTATCCTCTGTATATCTTATCTTCTACAACATCAGTCCAAAAGATCAAATCCCCCTTTTCAGAGTGATAAAAAGCAACAGCCACAGTGTTCTGCAACCCAGATATCAGTGGCTTCACAGCCATTGTCTTCAAATCAACGCTGCGCAGCTCATGGCGATTGGAGAAAATGATGTAAGGTTCCGTAGAATCTATGGTTGGGATTATAATTATTAATTCAAAAGCTAAATTCAATTTCATACATGAAATTTTATTCATTGAGTAATCAGTTTACTATATCTAAAAGAAATTTTTATGAGTACTTTTTCCTTACTTTTTTCCCCAAATCTTAATAAGTTACATATCAAGAAGTAAAGAAAAAATAAGTTTAATGCATATGCTTTGAATGAATAACTGAATTCCACAGACCCAATAAATAAAATATTTCCAAATAGTTATAATTGAAAAAAATATTTTTAAAGCAGTTTTGCAACAGTTAAAAATGAATGTTTAAAAAAAACATGTTAAATGTAAACAATTTACCAGATTTTTTTTTTTTTTTTTTGAAATTTATTTCTTGTTTTTAATTTCTAACAAAAATCAATCCAAAAATGGCCTAGAAAATAAAATTTATTTCATAAAATTTTAAAGAAATTAAATATTTTTTAAAGAATAAATACTATTTGTTTGTAAATAAATAAATGGTAAATTAAGGCAATTAAAATTATTATTATTGAAAAGCAATACAAAATAAGTTTACAAATTAAGAATTATACAACAATTTATAATAAACATAAGAATTGCTTTATGATTATCTGAAATAATGAAAATCAATTCACACTTAAAGCAATTTGAACCAAAAGAAAATCAAAATAATAATAGTGACATTATTAAATCACAATTCAAAATAGTGCACTGCATAAAAGTAGAGAACAAAGAAATATACGAAACTTACACAACTTATTGTTCTAAGAAAAAGTGTTAATATGAAATGCAAATATTTGAGATTGAATAACTGAGTAGTAATTTAACCATTCAATATCCATACAAGATTAGTGTGAGAGAATTAAAAATGTGTAGCAATGTATTAAAAAAGATCAAGAGAAAAAGATCATTAGATCATCTTATCAAAATCATATGAATTATCAAATAAATATTTTTTAAATATTTTGTTCGTATTTCAAAAATATAATTAATTTTCTTTTAGAGACACAGCAAACATAAAAAATAATACTTACCATTACTTTTGCACGTATAATAATCAGGCTCTAGATAATACCCAGGCTCACATGCACACTTATGACCATGCTTTAGCTGAATGCAGTTTTGACTGCAAATACCCCACTGTTCACAAGCAGGAATTTCTACAAGAGTAAGTTTGATAAGTTTGAAGAAAATTTCCTAGTGCTTCAAAAACATTACTTTACACCAGTTCCATTGAAAAAAAAAATAAACAATTTAGAAAACTCAAATTTGTAAAAAGATTTTTTTTTTTAAATTAATACTCTTATTAAGTTAAAAATGTTCTACATTTATTTTTTAAATCTTGTTTAGATGTAATGTGTATAGAGGGGGGGGGGTCTTTCTAATTTCAAAAAGTATGTTTCTTTTTAATGTATACATTATATATATAAACATTACACTGTTCTCATGAGGAAAATAACCAGATACACTCTAAGAAATAACTTCATTTCTATATCGCCAATAAAAACAAACATGATTTCAACTTTAAACAAATTGTCGCCAATGAAAATTTAAAAAACTGAGCAAAATGTTGATAATTAAATATACATTGTAATAAAAAAATTAAATATATATTACTGAATAATTATTTGCATGTTTCATATATTGCACAATAATTTTCCAAAAATGAACAATTTTAATATGCTAATATACTTAAGATTACCTGTGCAAGAATTTCCATCTAAGGTAGGCGAGAGACCTGGAGGACAATAGCAAATGTGACCAGTTGGAGTAGTTTGACACAAGTATAAACATCGGCTCATGAAGCATTGCTCATACTCTAAAAATAAAATAAATAAATTTTCAGCAATTTATTCTTCCAGAAAATTAATTTTAAAAAAATTCAAAACAATGGTTAAACAACCATAAACACAACCAGAAAGTGTTCTTGTTTTATCAAATTTTTACAATATGAAACAATTTGTGTTAAACTGTTCAGTTTAGACAGAGAATTGCATGCACAATTTGGGTCTTTCTTGTTGAATGATTGGGTTCACAATATTTTGATATTACAATTATATATATTGAATTTTACATTCCTAGCTTCTATTATTTTTAAGTTATTACAACAGGCAAATGAAGATGGCAGACAATCTGATCAATTTGACCTAAAATTTCGTACGGATAACATTAAATATCCCATCCCAGTCAAAGGCCATATATTCAATAATACTTTTCAGCCTAAACTTTTTCCATGTAGATATAAGGCCCTTTTTCAAACAAGTGTTTAACTCAGACTGTACAAATCAATTAAAACATCATATACAGTACATATTAATATACACTGATCTTTAAACGCACATGAATGTTCCTTATCAGTACAGGTTACATTAGCTAAAAAATTTAATTAAAAATATTTTTTAACTGTCTCTTTTTACTCTTCATTATGTGAAACATCTCTCATTAAGCTAGTCAGTTTTTTTCCATTTTAATTTGTTTGATATGCAAGGTGCTCATCTAGGTTTGAATGCATATAAATTGTAAAATGTAATTATTCCACCAATTAAAGTTGATGGAATTTGGAAAATGTCCACTTACCACACATGCCTCCTTCATCAGATCCATCACTGCAATCATTGGTACCATCACAAAATTGGGTCACATTGATGCAGTGAGTTTTATTGTCGCACAAATGACTTGGAAAGATGCAGGTATTGATGTGTTCTTCTATGTAAGTTACAGAAACATATATTTAGTTGAAACATGGAACACAATTTAAGCTAACAACAAAGAATACAAATAATTTTCTTAAATTTCAAATTTGACTTACTGCAATCCTTTTCATCAGATTTATCTTCACAATCTGGATGTCCATCACATACAAAGGTGTTTAATATGCACTGATCTTTAGAAGCACATAAATGTTCATTTTCAGCACAGGTTACATTAGCTGGAAAATTTAATATGCTTTTTTTAATTATTATTATTATTTCTGAACATTGCCAACACAGTTATAATTAAATTAATTCTAAAAAATCATTAAATTATTTTCATACTGGAGATTGGGAAAAGCAAGTTTTTAATTGTTCTAAAATATATTTTTAAAAAATGTGCCTAAGAAAAAAAAAATATTTCCCACAATTCTGTACTTTGTTTAAAATTTGGATATATTCAGTAAACTTCTGTATAATATAAAAGAGTGCAAAAGAAAGCTTTTCATAATATATTGTCCCCCTCTTTATTACATTTCGAAAAGTAAAAATTATTTAATTACTAATCTATTTTTAATTTCATTTTTTGTATTTTCTGAATTGCCTGATGACCCATACCACACCAAACTCTTTCTCTCAGAATAATCACTGGGAATATTACCTTGTTTTGTATATTTAAATTTTAAAAAATAGTAAAAAATATACTATAATTGAACATTAAGTTTTTCTTTGAAATCACAGTTTAAGAACAAAAACAATAAGCAATTTCTTAATAACGTCATCATCAAAAGTATACATACTGCAATTCATTTCATCACTTCTGTCAACACAATCATATCTCATGTTGCATTTCCAAGTACTAGGAATGCAAGTTCCATCAGAGCACAAAAATTTATCCTTTGGACAGGTGGTCTTTTTCATAGTTGTTTCTAATGAAATAATATATAATACATATTAACAGACAACAAAAGTATATATCATTCCGATATTTAACCCAATAAGAATAGAACAATGCTTGAATGCTATATTAAAATCTCGCATTTCTCTATAAAACGAAGATAAATTGTAACTTTTTAGGAACTCAATTCAACAGCAAACTCACAAATATACTGTAAAATGACTGCTACCAACAATTAGCAATAAAAATAATAACTTCATTGATTGAACATTTCAACTAGACCATTTACTAAGGCATCAGCAATTCTCAAGTAATTTAAAATAAGCAAACATTAATTATTTTAAACATGATAGGTACTTATGAAATTCCTTTAATGAAAAAAAGTCAAATATTAAAATTAATATAGGAGGAATCAATATTCAAGATGAATTCCTTTCTAAATAATTTGTTGATCAATATCTACTTACATTTTAGTATATTTTTCCCCCATTTTTTGGAAAGCACTGATTTTTACAATTCCATTTTAATGCTATTTACATGTTTTAAAATTATTACCTCAAATTCTAATCCTTGGTAATATTTTCTTAATAAAAAATCTTTAAATTAAAAACTAATGCATCTCTTTGCTCAAATATGGTATACTTTTTCAATATGTTCTGCAACTCCTGAATCTAAGATTATGTACTTTATTCATTTCGAAAAATTCTATAGCTATTTTAATATTTCATAATAAGAAAAATATTGAAAATTTCATATTATTTATCAGTCACACCCCAATATTTAAAGAATAGATAAAAATAAAGATTATTTTTTTAATCTCAGATAATATATTTCTTAAGTTATTTGCAAAACTTTAAGCTTATCATTTCAAAAACCTCTCAACTAAAATATTTTTGCTTAAGACCTCTTTTTTTTTTAATTAAAAACAGCCATTTTTTTCCAATTTTTTTTTTAAACTTTAGTCATTTATGTGAGATATTTTAGCTTCATAGACGTTTACCAATCTTTAATGTGCAAATAATGAAAAACATAAATATTTTAGAGAATTTTTCAAAAAAAAAAAAAAAAATTCCTCCATCTAAATGTAGTCATATATCATAAAATTTGAAAAAAATTAAATGTTTTAAAAACTCTTTTTATATTTTTTCAAAAGTAAAAGATAAAATCAACATTACCACAGCCTTGTTCATCTGTTTCATCTTTGCAATCGATCCAGCCATTGCACTTCTGATCTTCAGTTAAACAGAGTGTACCACCATCACAAGAAAATTCATAAGGTCCATCACATTTCTGCTTGCAAGATTGTTCATCAGATCCATCCCGACAGTCATCATCACCATCACACACATACTCTAATGGAACACATCTTCTGTTTTCACATCGGAATTCTTCTTCTTTGCAAACAGGGTATTCTGTAAATAAATAAAATTTGAAAATATTCTACAAAAGCCTTATTTAATTTAAATAATCGTATTTTAAATTAAAATAAAAGTAAATAAAGATTCTGATTAATAAAACAAATAAGAAAGTACTTTAGATGATAATTTGAATGAATAGGGAAAAATTTTCAGCAAGCAATAATTAAATTACTTATGTCAATAACAGTAGGAAAATGATTATTCATGTTGAAATAAAATTAACAAACTTAATTATTATTTTTTTCTACGACACTTAAATAAAGATGAGATTTTTTTCCTCAATCCTGATACATTTGTTGAATTTCTTAAAAATGCCTTTTAAATGCATAAATCAAATAACTAAATTTCATTATAAATTACAATTCTCAAACACTTTAAAACAAAAATGAAAAATACTTGAAACTTATCTTTTAAGGTATTTAAAAATAGTTTTAAAAGAAATGAAATTTCCTAATTCTTCTATTGTTGTTGAAAACGATGCACAATTAAAGATTTTCAACAAATTTTGAAGTTATGTACATAAAATTGCTTACTGAAAAGAATATGTTAAAAACTCTTCAAAAATTCTATTAAAAGTTAACTTAATATTATGAAATTTCATGTATTGATAATGAAATTGGCAGTACATTTTGAAAAACTTGTTTATTGTCAAATAATTTAAATTATCTTCCATAAAAAACCATTAAAAATAAAGGGACACCAAAAAGTTATTTTGAAGCAAAGAGTGATAATATTTTTTCTTCAAACAATATACCAAATTTAAAAATCTCCCAATGCTAATTTCACTATATCATAATCAAAAAATAACTATTTACCACAATCTTCATGTTCATCTGATACATCATCATTTCCACAATCTAGATCTGAGTCGCAGGTCCAACTGTTTGGAATACAGCGGCCACTTTCTTTACAAGTGAACATGTTATGACTGCAAGTATAATCTAAAAGAAAAATATAAAGAATAAAAATATGTATTAATAAAATAAATCTGAAAAAAACATTCATAATTAATAATCTACAAATAATAATTTTATAAATTGCTGTAATAAACTTACTTCTACATTTGGTGGTGGGCTCTTCATCTGAACCATCTTTGCAGTCCTTTTCTCCATCGCATACCCAGTGGATGGAAATACAACGATTGTGGTCACATTGAAACTGATCCACACGGCAATGAAATTCTTCTAAGGGAAATAGAACCCATTGCAGTACACACAGACCAATTAATTAATAAAATATTTTAAATAAATATTAAAAATTTGAATATTTTTCATACAATTGAAATATTATACCTTAAGGATCACTTAAAAAACTGTCTATAGTAATTTGCAAATGAATACACATAGAAGTTAATAAATTTAAAACATGAAAAAGGGCACATGAAGGGAAAGAATTCATGTAGCATTCTTAAACTTTGCCTGTTTGTTATTAATTAAATTAAAACTAAGTATAAAAGAATTATAGTGTTAATAATATATGTATTATTGTTGATATTATTAATTAAATATATAAATGATTGATAATAATATAACTAATAATATATCCATATTATTAGTATTGAAAAATGATCAGAAGTAGGTACATCAGAACTCAAATCAGTTCATATTTATTATGTATTAACTCTATTCCAATTTTGGATTATATCAAATCTAAACACTGTAGCTTGAAAAATAAATAAAAATAATAAGCATATGAGATCCAATTTTTTGGGATTATGTTTTTGTGTGTGTGTGCGTGCTACAATGCAAACATAATTAAATTAATGTCTCAAAGAATTTGTTTGGTAATTTACTAAAAATTACCTTAAATTCATTCATACATAATTTCTACTGAAATAAGATACTCCATTCAAAAGGTGGGATTCAAATTCTTGAGTATACATAAATATAGTTTCAAGAAATGGGTGGATGATTTAGATGGCATGTTGATCAAGCATGTTCAGCCAAACTTTTTTTCTTTGAGCAGCTCATTATTTAATACATTAATATGAATAACGATCAAATAAAACATATGAAATTCATAATAGTTATATAGCAAAAGCTTTCAAAAACAAGTATACACATACACAAAAATATATTTCAAATATAAAAATCAACTATTAATTACTGCTAAGTTTGATACAATTTAACTATGTTACTTTTATGGATAGTAATTTGATTCTTTTTGAAAACTTAAAAATTAACAAGTTATTTCTCAAAAAGGAAAATGCAAAAAAGGTAATCATCTTTATGTTCCCTAGATTTGTGAAGATTTAAGAAATATTTTTTTAAAAAAAAGAGTCTTAACAAAACTAATGAATAACTTCTGTATAACAAAAATATTCATAATGAGACTTAAGCATAAAAATAAAAAAATAATAAATACTATATAAGTGAAATTACATATAAACACACATACACACACAAAAATGAAAACATATCTCACCACATTTTCCTCCTGTAGAAGAATCTTCATCCGAACCATCTCCACAATCATTGTCTCCATCACACAGATATCGAACATCAATGCAACGTAGGTTTTTCACACACTCAAACTCTCCCTCCTTGCATCGACTGGGCTCAGTGTAATTTGTTGAACCTTTAAATTCAAAAAATAACATGCTAAATAAAAGTATTCAGATATATATGATGAAGATATAAAGAATTTACATTCTTACAATAATTGGACAAGACATTAAAAAGTTATTATCAAATTGATGAATGAGAAAATAAGAATTAAAAAGAATATTTCAAAATAAAAATAATGATAAAGCAAAAATAAATGCCTCATGCTATAGTAAATTAATAGTCACAGATTTATTAGTTTAACAATACGGTTACTGAGAAGAATTAGAAAGAAAAAAATTAAATCATATACACAATAAATTAAAATAATTATAAATAATTATGAAAACTCTACATAATGCTGAATTTTCTTAAAAAATGGTTGATCAAACAATGTTTCAAAATTGCAGAGTATTTTTCATGAATTCAAATTAATACTGATAACAATACTGTAACTTTTTGTCCATTTTCATTAAAAAAAAAGGTTGATCTATTTTTCAAGATCACTTGTATTGAGTAATTTTAACATTAATATAAGATCTGTACATTGAATAATTTCTTATAAGCTATTCAGGATGAATAAAGTAATTAAAATAACCATGTTTTATTATATGTAACTAATTTAATATTCTTTCAAATTTGTTTTTAATTACAACTCCAGTGATAATATTTTCATTTGCAAATGCATCATAACAGTATTTTTTTTTATTATTAATTCAGTACTAACGTCAAATACTTAAAAAGTAGATTAGAAAAAGTTCAACTCTTCTTTTGTCCTTAAGTGACCTTGCTGAACAATTTTTAAATCGTCCTAATTGTCCAGACTAATCAGCAAAATGATTTTGAATAACTGGTTTACTGTTTTGTTTTATTTCAGATACACACTGTACATAAATTGTTTTTAAGTTAGTGGTGTTTGAGGTTGGTAATTTTTCGGAAGCACTTTGTTTGGGTTTACTTTGCCATCATTGTTTTTATGTTATTGCAAATTGATCTTTCCTGTCCATTTCCTTTGATTTTTTCTTGCAGTATGTATTCTTTTCACCTAATTTCTTTATTTTCTATTAATTTTTTGCAAGTATTCCATTTTACTGCATTTATTAGTTTTTTCCTGTATTTCAATTAATTGCTGCAGTGTTCACTAAGACCTTGCGATTGGAAATGCTATAGCTGCGATTTGCACTACATTCGGCTATTTTGCTAAAATTTGGCAACAAACTTTCTTTCTTTTTTTTCCAAAAATTATTTTTAAGAGTATCATAATAATACAGTGTGATGATATTTTACATTGTGATCAGACCGTCAGTTCTCATGCATATGCATCAAAATTTCCACGGGTGCAAATTTGCAGGTAAAAGATAGTAGCTATATAATTTTTATATTTAATTACATAAATAGTATGCAAAAGACAGTTACAATAAAACCCAAGGAGATTTTTGAAGAAAAACATAAATATATTTTTAAAAAAAACTAATATAATTAAGTTAATACATTACCAGTGCAAGTGATGCCATCACTACTTAATGAATAAGCATCCCTGCAAGCACAAACATGCCCTTCGGGAGTTGCAAGGCATAATTGGGAACATCCTCCATTATTAGCACTACATTCATTTATACCTAAAAGATTTTTTAAAAATTATACTGGAAAATTATTAATATACATTCCAGAATCCAACATTTACAATTAATAAGAAAAAAAAGCTTTTTCTTTTACCAATTGATCAGAGAGAACACACCTCCCCCTGATTACTTATAAACTAGTATAACTTACATTCATCAATTATGATAAATGCTGATACTTAAAGAATAATTGCAATCAATGGTGAGCTATTTTATTAACAAACAAGTTAATAATACCACTAAAATCTAAAACAAAAATACTACACAAGAAAAAAACAAGTTCCAATATTTTATTTGAAACTAATATATTTAATGCCTTTATTTTTATACAAAATTAAAATATTACAGTATTTTAAAAAATAAATTTTTAGGTGAATGCATAACATGAATACAGAAAACCAAATCTAACCAAGAAATTTTTTTTCATATAATAAAAGAATAATTGCCAAAAATTATAACTATATCAATATAGAGGCATGAATGTCATAACTAGAAAATAATAGACCAATCATTCAATGAAAAATTTGAGCCTTTTTTTAATAACACATTGATTATTGAAATTTTTTATTAAATAATAAATAAGCATACAGGTATCAAAAAACAACAGCCATAATATGTTGTGAATATTACCTTTCAATACACTTATCCATAATTTATCAATTTTGTACTTGGTTATTACATCATTCACAACTCAATATATTAATCGCAAAAGTTTGTAAAATTAAACTGTCATTCCCATTTCCAGTTTCAAAACTTCTCATACAGCATAATAAATATATTTTCATCCATATAATTAATAAAGAAACAAAACTTAGCTTCCTAATTCTGAAGAATTAACAGAATTTATATTCCCTAGTTAGTAAATAAACATAATATAAAAGTTCCAAAAGAATATAAAAAAGCTTCTGCGTGACAATGAAATGTTCATTCATAATATGACTACTAATTATTTACCTGTTTGGGTAGCAATGTCAAAGATTTTGATCTGAAACAATGGAGGATTTTCTTTTATTATAGTAGTGACTGTTTTATTTTTCAAATTTAATCGCTGGATGAGACCATGCTGATATTCAGACCAGAATACAAAATCATCTAAGTGAGCCAAGCCATAAGGATAGCCCCGATGTTTGTAGGGATCCTTGTTTATGTCTTCATATAAAACCTAAAAATTTTATCATGGTTAAATAAGACATATAACAAAAAATGAATTTTATTTCAATTGATACAACACACAGACTATTTTTGGGGAGTTCTTTTAAAATTTATAAAAGTTCACTCTCTCTCTATCTTTACTAATAATATTTGTGCGACTTTTTTTAGCATTAATAATAATATATGTATGTTACTTCTCTAAAGGCAAAACCGTTTGAATTACAGATAACAAATTTGGCCCACATACACACTGGAGGATAAAAATAAGCAAAGCTTAGTAATTTTTTTTTTTTTGAAATTTTTAGAACATTTAATAATACGAAGCTGAATTTCATTGTTTTTCCACAATAAAAACCAAAAATATTATCACAAAAAAAATTTCATAACATTTTCATTCATGTAATTTGCAAAGTATACACATTCTAGCTAAAATACAAAACAATGGGTAAATTAAAATTATTTAATCAACTAATATTTAAATTATGCTCCTAAAAGTGCAGACTAACAAAAATATCCTCACACTTAGAAAAATTAAAGCAGTAGTTACAATATTTTTCAGTTTGAATATATATATATATATATAAAATCAATTTGTTATGCAAGATTTTGGTAAAATAATGCAAAAGAATGCATCTTAGTCAAAATTAGTCAAGTCTTCCCATATATAACATCAAATACAATAGTAATACAATTCTTTTTTAAAAACATTTTTTTCAATCAATCAAAAAGATGAGGAGAGAAATTAGAACATACTTCTCGATTAGATCCATCTAATGCTATTCGTTCCAAACGATGAAGATATGCATCACAGAAGTATAACTTCTTTTCGACATAATCAATACTCAGTCCATTAGGCCACTGTAAATCCTCACTTAAAAAATCTTTGATATTACTTCCGTCCATATATGCACTTTTAATTTTTCCCCCAATGGCGGGCAATAGTGCACCAGAAGTCTGCATTTCATTGGACCAGTCAGACCAATACATCATTCTGAAATAAAATAAAGGAAGTAAGACATATATTTAAACAGAATTCCACTAAGCCATTATTCTTTTTAAGATTTAACTAGATTTTAAAAAACCAAATAAAAGTCACAATATAGCATCATTGTTTCATACAGCAAAAAATAGGAGTTTTCTGCAGTAGATAGTTGTTTATATCAGAAGAAATCTGCAATAAAATAATCAATAATGGCCATACACTTAGCATTGGTTACCCAGTCATCAATAGCACTCCTTACCAATATATTATATATAACATAATATTAACAAATTATTAAATAATAAATATTTCCAAAGTATATATAATTAAAAAAATATTTTTAATTATTCAAAATTATTTCAGACATTTATCATAATTAATAGATATAATAATAAAATGATTACAATAAATTATTTAAGACTTTTTATTTATTATTGATTATATAAACGTGATTTTTTTAATCACACAACACGATTTTATAAATGAAATAAATTAACACAGTTCGTTTAGACATTAAAAACTTTGTTCCATCAAATATCAAGCATTTTTATTTTTCTTAAGTCATCTACACTCAGTGTAATATCGTAACAAATTCCCATATTTTATTATGAAGAGTGACAATAATATTGAAACAAGCTGTCATTTCCCCCCCCCCTTTGCAGACTATGCTAAAAATGCATTTACTCTTTGCATTGCCATGAACAAAAATTCAAGCAAAGGGTATTTTCAGAATGTTTTGTAGTTTTTCGCATAAATGTTTGTTTTTTGTAGTTTACCATGATTTTTGATATATCTGCCTTTCTGATATTTTCATCTAACTATGGAAATTCAGCAGCTGTTGGAGGGTATGGTAGTGACATGTCCAATAAGATATAAGTAACATAAGATGTAACATCTCATCTGGATAGGCTCAGAATGCAGGGGGAAAATCCTCATTAAATTTCTTAACATATTGGGATATCTAGCAGAAGATTCTCTAAGTTTTACCATGTGAAATAATTATTTAAACCATAACATCACTCTCATTTGGATCATTTTATGCATATAAAATTATGCTTTTAAAAAGTGAGGGAAATCATACCCTCTTTTGGGATCCAATACGATAGCTTTGGGATGGGACATGTTCTCATGAACTATTCTCTTCTTTATAGTTGAATCATCCAATCTAGCTACAAATATTGACAGCAATCCTTCATCACTCCAATATAAATTTCTTCCCATCCAATCAACAGCTAATCCTTCACAGTTATTTAAACCTGCAAAAAGAAATAAAAAAATTTCAATCACTACACCTTAAAATGAAACATTTTAAATACAAAGTTTTGAACAGTTCTCTCAATTAGTTCTCTTTATTTGAAAGTAATTATTACATGTGTTTAGTTAGTTTATTGCACCAAATGTTTTTAATAAATAATATTATTTCTTACAAATTTTAAAGACTGCTTAAAAGAAAAAGAAAGCTAAAAAGACTGTTTAAAAGAAAAAGACTGGTAACAAAACAAAATTTCAACTGTGCTTGATATAAAATGTTTGCACCTTTTTCTAAATACACTTCCTTCTGTGTGCCATCAACTTTTTGTCGTCCAATCAAGAACTTTTGTGCATCAGTGTAATAGACAAACTGACTATGAGCATCATAATCCATAGCAATTGGTCTCCCAAGACCTAGAATAGGTGCCATCACATCTTCTTGCTTTCCACTTATTTCTATAGAAATACCCTTGATTGCTCCAGGATGGCCTCGACCATACAGTAGAAATTGGCCTTGCTTGGCAGCTGGAAATTCAAAAGGCAATAATGTTTTTTAAATAAAAAAAAATTAAGAATTAGCAGGACAATTTGGTACAGCATTTCAAAAATCCAGAAAATTACTGTGAAATAAATATTTCACATAAACTTAAAATATTTCATGTGTATACTCAAGATATTTAATGATTGAGCTGCTTTTTTTTTAGGGGCAACATGAAATTCAGGGAATTTCTGAATTTAAGCTCTTTATTGTATACTATGGGGAGCAGTAGACTTGAAACTTTCTCCCATATTTTCCAATAAAATGCCTCAACCTGCAAAAAAATTTTAACCTTTGGTGATACAGGGAATTCATACGAGTCAAGTAAAGAATATTTCATTCCCCTAATGTTAATATATGAAACTGCCCATCATAATTTGATACATGCAATTTCCCTTAAAACATACTAGGTAGAAACATTCTAATGCTAAAGATTTTTACTACATATAAAAAAAATCAAGCTAATTTGTGGCGCAATGAAACAAAAATACGATGAGTAAAAAAGATACATTTTAATAAATATTAATTAACACTTGCATTTCAAAATGGAAAATTTTTTTGGTAATGAAAGTGCAAAGTATTTTATAACTTTCTGCACAACAATTTTTATTAAAAGATATATAGCAAGAACATCTGGCAAAGTAATAAAAACTAAAGAAATGTTCAATTCATTATTTTTGTGATAATATATTTCCTCATTTGATATTTTTTGCAGATTTTTGAAGATCAAATTCGATTTTAATATGCATTTCTACTTATAAATGGAAAGCTACATTAAAAATAAGAAAGTATTAATTATTTGATACATAAATATGGTATGTTTTACATTTAAGATAAGCATTAAATAATATGATGGTTTATATTTTTTATCACCACAAATATAACATTTTAATTAATAGAACAATTTTCTCAGAAAACAATGATTAAATTTGTTAGATTGATTCTGATTTCAAATTTTCATATTGAATGCTAAATGTTTATTGGCACAATAAAAATATTTCTAAACAGAAAATTTGAATAATGGTTAATTCTTACAACCCAGGAAATTATACGGCACAATTTATATTACACTAAAAAATGCCAAGATTATGGATTAGTTTCATGATTTTCAGATTACAACAAATTAGTCAATGATTCATCACACATAAGATACTAGGATTTTAGAAAGATTGGTTGCATTCCCACATTTATAAGACGATTTTTTTTTTACAGCAGCAAAATTCCAAATACCCAAATTACCAATCACCAAGTCAACACATAACTTGTCATGAGTGGTCAAATAACTATTTTTCAATGGCATTTCCAATGTATATTTGAAATGCTGGTTCATTTAGTTGTAATGACAATTTGCTTTTTTTTTGCAATTTTTAATAGGGTTCATAAATATATAAAAATACCACAATGTGATTTAATCATGTCTTTTTGTAGAGCTTATTTAAATTCATTTCATAACAGACCCTTTAAAATAAACTAACTGGCTCTCCTAAATAAATTCATCATTTATAAAACCCTCTTGACATTTTTAGTTATTATAACAATATTTAAAGTAATAATTTTATAAAATATGCCTGAAAATTATTCAGTAAATACATACGAATGCATTTCTTTCCTTGTGAGAAACTTTTGGCAAGTTTAAAACCAGACTGGCATCGACACTTTGGGATAGGAACTCCTTGTTTAAAAAGAGGGATGCATATCTGTTCACACTGGCCATTTTCAACAGTACATGAATGATTAACTGGAAAAAAAGGAATAAAAGAAATATCAGCAATTGGTTTATCATGTTTCATTTTAAAGAAGAGAAATCTGCAACATTTTTTTTTATTTGTAATTTCCTTTTGAGAAATTACTTCAATTCTTTGTAAAATATAAAAATCCAACATGCTATACTTACTATAAAAAATTTTATAGAAAAAGTTATAAAGTAATTTATTATAAATGCTTAAAAGTAATCAAAAAGGCAATGAATTGATATCAGGTTATATTAAAATGGCATCTAAAATTTTAAGACTGAATTAACAGATTAAATATTTGTTCAACTGTGTTTTGAATTTCTTTTTATCATGCAAGAACAAGTTGTTTTGGTTTGAGGCTTTTGAAGTTTCAAAATACGTAGGCAACAAATTGGTGATTTATTGCTTTTGAGGCATCAATTTTTCACTTTTAGAGTTATTAGTAAATAATGCAAGAAGCTGTCACATTTAGCAACTTATAACCAACTAAAGTTACAACTTGATTTCCAAATTATTAATTATCTGAATCCTTATAAATTGTTTTAATTAATTTGAGTAATTAGCCAATTTAAAAATCACAAAACTATCATATTATAAATGTGCTGATATTTAATTAAACAATGGGTTTCGTTTTTTTGTTTTCATTTTCAAAACTTTTTAGCCAGCTAGAAAAATTGAAAATGAAGGTTTTTAAAAAGTTATCACTACGCACACACATATATATATACATATATAATAAATCAAAGTATAATAAAGGTGGGTGGGTAATAAATCACTGGTGTAAATATTCTTTTAAGGGATTCTTTAGATGAATAATAGATCACTTATATAAAATAGATTCTTTGGGGATAATCATGTTTCTCTTATCAAGGTCAAATTTATAGGAATTCTGTCAGAAATCTAGAGGTGTGTGATTTATGAAAATTTCACAGTATATAAGACTAGACATAAAAGGATTTGTTCCTTTTTTTTTCGACCCTTTTTCCCCATGTAAACTTACAGGTGATATGTGCATGTGCTGTGTAGCATGTTTCTCGAGATAGAATAAAACAAAAATTAAAAGGTCAATATATGCTTATTTGATGATTTTCAGCCAGGGCTCACCAAAAAGCTCTCCAGTCAAAAGTAATATGGATTATATTACACACACACACACACATACAAACATTGTGTGCATGCATGCATGCTTGTAGAGAGATAGAGAGAGAGTAATATTATCATTTTGGCAATGAAATCATTTCATCACTCTATCTAGCTCATTTCATTTTCATGTGAAAGTATTCAAATGCTTCACACAATTTTACAAATGCTCAAAAATATCTGTACTTTTGATATGAAATCTAAAGAAATAAATTAAATCAAATCCATTGGTATGAAATCTAAATGAAATTTCATACCTGCGGTTTTTGATTTACTATATTTGTGCATGTAATTCCAAAAACTCTGAAGTCATAGAAATAAAACTAAAAAGTCAGAATTCATCGATATCTGGAAGTTGAAATATTTGATAAATATTTGTCAGAAACCAGTGATGAATTTTATTGCTACATTAACTGATACACATAAAATTAAATGCTTTCATGTTCAATATTTATAACGTACTAATTAATTTTGAATAAAATATAATACACTGTATCTTTTCATTGTTTGAAATGTTTTTAATTGAAGTGAGAATATCAACTGAATCAAAAGGAGTTTTTCCCCTTCCTTTACTTACTATTTTTTGATGACAGTAAATTATTTTACTACTTCTAACAAACATTATTGAAATGAATGAAAAAAACTCATCAAAACACGAAAACATTTTGATTTTAAATGTCTACGATAGTTAATCCATTTACAGCTTACTCAAAGAAAGATATCCACCAAATAAATATTTTATTACATTTAATTTTCTTCATATCTTATCAAAGGTTAATTAAAAGCATATCTAAATTAATCATAGAAATTTTTTATTAAAATAATATATACAGCAAATAGAATACATAATGAATATAAAAAAGTAATAAATAATGTCCACAAAAACATAATTTAATACAGATTACAAAATATAAATGACAACAATGATAAAGAAAAACCAATTTTATAACAAAAACTCAACTCACCATCTGGTTGTTTTTGCCTGTGATAAACACGAATTGAATAAGGATGTGTCTTATTAGATTTTATGGATTTTGAAGAAGAAACATTGTGCTTAGGAATGGCCAATATATTGCTGCCGTCCACATTTGTAGCATACATGTAGTCTTCAAATGTAGATATTCTAATAAGGTTATTGGATATGAAATTCAAGCTTTTCATCTAAAGGAAGAGAAGCAATGATATTTAAATTTCATAACTACCTTATCAAAATCAACATAAAATGTATATTAGCTGGTAAAAGAAAGCAGGCATGGAATAAATTAAAATTATTTCTTTAATTACTTCATGATAAGAAAAGAACAGAGACATACAGACTTTAGATGAAAATAAGTGATTATGCAACTCAAAAATTAGTAAAATTTAAGTTTGATCAATAAAAAAGAAAGAAAGCTATTTCTAAAACACATATGAACAGAATTATTTTATATGTACATACATGCATTAGAATTTATGACTGTTTTATTCAAAAAGTAACAAAAATAAATTTTATAAATATATACAGATGAGCAAATTTATTTTGACATATACATATGGCAAGTGTTTTACTGAATAAGATAATACATGCTGCATTCAAAATTCACAACAATACTAACATGATTAATTTATATGATATAACCAAGCAATACAAGAAAGTCTTGAAGTCATAAAAATTTAATCTTGTTTTCAAATTAAATTGCACATATTAAGCCTATTTGATTTCACTTAATTTATATTAGAGCAAATAATTTTGAAAGTCCAAAACAATGAAAGAAAATTGACTCCAATTTTTAGAGTAGAGTTCATATATATAATCAGTGATGCTAGTATAATTTATTGTTATTGACAAATTATGTTTTACAATGCACGTGTATATATATTTTAAATCTAATTCAAATCTTCATTAATTTCCTAATTTTAGCCCAAAATAATTTTATTCTAAAATACTCTCTTATTTCCCGATCTGATTCCATTTTTTATTTAAATTTTTAACATGTGTTGTAAAAAACCGCTGATTGCAGCATTTCAGCAGGTTTTCACATTCTGAGTGAAGAAATAAAAAATCCCCGATGCTTAAAAATTCTTTTACATTTCTCTTTCCTAAGCATACACTTGTCAAAAAAAATCCATATCTAAATCTCATAGCAAAACCTCTGCTCTTATCTCGATACGGACTGACATATTTCTAACCACTTGCTTTTTGTACATAAATTGTCCCATGGTGAAATAAATCAAGTTTAAAATTTCAAGTTTCTTCTATTTGGTCATTCAACTGCTAAAATATCTTTATAAACATATCCACACTTAGATAAAACTGTTGTAATAAAAGATATTTTTAAAACTTAGGTTCTACAACCACACAATTGTCATTTACGTTTTTAATAAGATAACAATTCTTAATCAAACTGTCACTACAGTCACAAAACTTCTCTGAAATACTTCAGTAGTGCAAATCATCTCAAATACTATAAGCAAAAATTTTTTAAGTTTACATAAATATCAGTACAATTTTAATCCATTTGCTTTTATTAGTTTTGAAATCAAATAAACACTTTTTTTCCTTCAAAATACCTGCTTGTTTCTGAGAAGGGTTTTTCTACCAGTTCCATCATATTTTATCTTTTCTATTGTGCCCAGATAAAAGTCAATCCAATAGACACTCTCGGTAGGGATGTCTACGGCTATTCCATTCGGCTTAACAATTTTTTCTGCAACCAATTTTGTTCGGTCAGAACCATCTAACTGTGCTCTCTCCAAAGCAGGTGATGAGTGAAAACCCCATACAGTGAAAAACATTAGCCTGTAAGAATACAAATAATAACACAATAAAATAATAGTGCAGGAAAATGAAAAAAGATTATATAAAAAGAAGCTCCTATATGGATATGTTATTAATTAATAATCTTTCAGAACTTTTCTGAAATGCAGTTTATTAAGCATAAAACTATCCTATAACAATAAATACAATACTCATAAAAGTACCAAATCTGGTTCATGTGTTTTATAATATGGAAAAATAATTAATAAATAGAACAGAAATAATGAGTTTAAAATTAGCCCTTTTTCACCTTAGAAATCAAAAATATGATTTATATATTAAGAAATGCATTGTATTAGAAGTTAAAAAAAGAAATATGAATATAAGTAATAAAATTATAATCAATAAATATAATAAAAATATTACAATTTATAAAGTTTTAATATTAATTAAAATAAATGAATAAGATCTGACAATCAATGAATACAAAAGTTACCTTTTTTGAATAGATATTAAGTAAAGAAAAAAGAAAAGATACATATAAAAAAGAGTTAAATTTAAAGACAGTCAACTATGAATGTTGAAATTGAAAAGAAATCCTCACAAATGATTTATTATAATTAAATTGTGATAATAAGGAAGTTATTAACACCAAAGAAAACAAGGAAAAGATTTAGTGTTCTTGAATAGATAAAAATTTAACACAAATTTAAATAATTATGATTACATACCCTTTGGAAGGATCTAAAGCCAGATCTTTAGGTTCACTGAATGATATATCAATGAGGGTGACGCACAGAGTCAAGTAATGCTGGCAAACAAACAGCATTTCTCTCTCCACATCCAGAAAATACCAATTTCCTGAGACCCAATCATATGCTATTTGACTTAGGGCTATAACCAGACAAGTGCAAAAATATTAATCAAAAGACAACAAGAAAGAATTGAAAACTTATTTGATAATTTTATTTAATAAATTATAACAATGCTTCCTTTTTACAATACAATTCAATCATTAATTTTTACTTCATACAGACAAGGGAATTAAAATTGGAATCCAACAAAATGATTCTTCCAATTCTTAAATTCTAATTGTTCAGAATATAGAATTAAAGGCAAATATTATTATTTTTGTTATAGACATGTAACTTTAAAAAAATATAGCTTAAAAAATTAATTTTTACAAAAAAATTATAGGTATCATATTTTGCTAATTAAGATTTATTTCGACATTATTTTAAGCAAATAAGAAGGAAATAAATTAACGAACCATTGGTGTAATCAAAATAAAACATGTAAGCCTGAAAATTTACCTAAAATAAATGATATAGCAGGCATTTGATTTTAATTTAAGTTTTTTTCTGCAAAGCTAATACAGTAAAAATTTGTATAATCTAATTCACTAATAAATACATTAGTCATCTCTATTGGAGATATAAATAATAATTATTAAAAAGCTACTTATTTGCACCTAGAAGAATAGTAAATACAATTATACATTTATATTCCAAATTCTTAAAAATTTTCAGCTACTAAATAAATTCTCTTGAAGAATATGACTAAATGTTTAGAATTCTTATTTGTGAAAAATAACAGAATATGATAAACATTTTAATTCCTTAATTGTGATACCTGAGCTCTATTTGGACATCAAATTATGATATATTCAAATTCATAAACAGTATAACTTGATAAAAAAATGTCAAATAATTCCCATTTACTTTAAATATTTTATGGACTCTTTCTTAAAACAATATGATTCTTAATGATATTAATAATACAAAAGCAAAGGCTCATCAACTGAAAAGTAAAGAAAGCATCATATATACGGAAATAAACTATTTAAAAATATATTTTCCTCCTTCATTATAAAAAATATTAAAAAATAAAGCTTTTTTTTTTAAGTTATAATCTCTTTGTTATGTTTCAACAAAATCTCAAACATCTCTGGATAATACAGTCATCTTGAGATAAGGAAATATATAATAGTTTCAAGAATATTTATATTTTCCATGATAAATAGAGCCGTATATGAGTTAATTAATATGTTTACATTTATTTTACTTGAATATGAATTCAAACATTTCAATCTATTAATCTAAATAGAAGGTTAAAAGTCAGACTTTAATAGTAAGATTGAACAACTGAAGAAAGTTTATCTATAATAGTAGTTTACACTCAGTAAACTACAATAATTCAAAAGGGAAGGAGAAGATGGGGGATGCTAAGAATTCAAATCGCAACCTATAGTTATGCCTCCTTATTTATGGTCAGTTAAAAGTCAAGCACCATTGTCATATAGTTCATTATTTCTTGCTGATTTATCATTTACAAATATTTGTTTTCTTAAATGCAGAACTCATCTGGTTATCTGGAACTCATCTAAGGGAAGCATATGGATAATGCTTTACCCCACAATTCTATGTAGAACTTGCCAGAATTGCAACTCATATAATATAAAGAATATAAACAAACCAATGAATAGTTGGCATATAGCTTCTTATATAAGTTGAAAATGCAGCTAAGCTAATTAAAAAGACTTATTTCCACAAATATTAGAAGATGAATAAAGAAAAGACATGCAAAGTAATATAGTAAAACTGCAATAATGTGAAGAAAAAAATATTCAGAAAATCTTACTTGACTGAGCATATAATTGAGGTAGCGTTAGTTTCCATTGGATAGAGAAATCAAAGGCATTACAGCATTCCAATCCAGAAGAGTTTCCACCATTTACAGCCTGTAAAAACACTTTCTTATTTAGTAATTACACAGAACAAAAAATATTTTTAAGAAATTATAATCAGCATTTAATATCAAAAACACATTAGATGAGGCCTATTTTACAGCACTCCTAATTAACCATAACAATCATTAGAAGGCCTCTTATATAAACACGAATAAATATTACTGAGTTTGAGTTATCATAAAATTTATAATTTATGTTTGATGTGTTTCTATAATAACAGCATATCTCCCATTTTTGGATGAAATTTTTCTATTAATGCCACAGTCATCAAATCAATTTAAAGACATCAGTACAGTAGCTTTAAGGTACTAAATTGACAAGAAATCATAAATTCTGCAACAAGTCGTTGAGCAATTGGCACTTATTTTATCTATTAACAAAAACTACCATTTTTTTTCTCCCAATTTCGGTATGTGAAATCATTTTACTGCATAAAATGCACAAATTTTTAACACTTAAACCTCTGCTCTGCCTTTCTGGGTGAATAGTAAAATGAATAAAAGGTAACAATGGGAAAATAGAAACACATGACCTATCTATTAAGTGTTAAATCAAGTTAATTCCTGTGATTATGTAAAAAGGTTATATTAAATGATCAATTGTAAAATAAAAGTAATAAACATACCCAACATATTGTTTCATTTCTGTGATCAAAATCTATTGGTGATTTTTCGGGTACTTTGATTGCAGTGTTGTTTCGTACCAGAGAGCCATTCAAATATATGTGCTGCAGATTAGCAGAATTGGTGAAAATCAAAGTTGGAGGAGCTTTATATGGAACTGAAAATATAAAATTATAAATGGAATTTAAAGCTTTGGAATAAAAAAAAAATTATACTTAAAACCAGGATATAATAATCAAATAAGCAACTACCTAAAAGATCCAAAATTTATGGATTTTTGCAGTCCTTTTAAAGTATAATTAAATTTTGGGTTTTTGTTTAATTAATAAATTCAAAAAGCTAAATTCTTCAACTATTGATTTTACATACATGACCTGCATATCTTAGTCTAGCTTAACTTATCTGTCTCCCCAATTCGCTTTTATAAATGCCTCAACAAATAAAAATTTAAGTTTTTTTTTTTTTTTAATTTCAAATATTTTTCTTCAATTCCCCCCCCCCTCATATTTGCAAATTTCCTCTTTATTAGAAAAGTATTTAAAAAACATTTTGATGAGTGACTTGGAATTCAACAGATTTGGCAAACTTTTCTTCATGCCATTAAAAGAGTAAAAAATAGGAAAATATCTGAATTATTGAGTTATTCCATTTTAATATATGAAAAAAGAATATATTTATTTATTTTTATTATATTCAAATTCCTTTTATGCAAAACACTGAAACCAATTTGCCTGTGGATAAATTTTTATTATAATTGAATTTATATTATTATTTATTATTATTAAATTAAAACCGATAAAAAGTATATTTTCATTGATTGAAAAGTATTAGATTTTCACCAGTTTGGAGATTGAACAATGTAAAAAATGAAGAAAGACCAGAAACTTGCTTTGATTAAAAGTATCAAATTTTCACCTGTTTGATTGGACAGTACAAAGACTAGCTCAGAAACTTGCATTAATTAAAGACATGGCATGGTTTAATCTAACCTTATTTATGTAGTGCAGTTTTGTGCAAATTCAAAAAGCTACACACTTTAATCATTCATTACATATGCACAACCTGTGTATCCTATTCTAGTTTAACTGATCTAACATGTCTCCAAAAATGCTTTGGAAGAGAGTAATAAGTTACCAGTTGTAACCTCCTAACTCAATTAATGTGAATTTTAATAAAAAATAAGAATTTTTGATGTAGCTCACACATTCATTTTCTAATAAACTAACATAGATTCTTTTTCAAGTAGAGTTGTTTGAATTTTTGAACAAATAAATAACATTTCAAACTCACCATTGATGCCAATACATTTACGTCCTTTGGCCTTGTAGCCCTCAACACAAAGACATTCAAAAGATGCACCCTTTTTACTACAGATTTGATCACATAAGTCTTCACTTTCACACTTATTTTCTTGTATAACTAAAAAAAGGCACAGTTATTTGTTCACTCATTTTCAGTATTATCAAGCAAAAAAATACTGCAAGTCAAAAAGTTTAAAATTTTAAATTAATTATACGTGAATATAAAAATGACTAACATTTAAACAAATTATAACACACTAGATTCATACAAAGAAACATACTGATATATCTTTTTTACATTTTGAAATTACTTTAAATTTTTTTAAATCTCATTTTACATGTAATAAATCATTTTTCAAAATGTAAATATAAAAGTTGGTTTCTTCAGACTGTACCAACAAAGTCAACAAATTATTGTCACTAACTTTCAATTGTCTATTTTATTTTAAATAATTTTACTTTAGTCCTCTTTTCTTAAAATAAGTCATTTTTCAAAATTCATATAACACTTAAAATGTGAGCAAAAGTTAATTTAATTTCACTATATCTTTTATGGAGATATAGTAAAATATTTGCAGCATTTGAAAAAGTAAAACTTGGTCAATATCAGATTTTTGTTTTGTTATAATAAAGGCACAAACATTTCAAAATCATGAAAAAAAAATAACATAGAGGAAGAATTTATTTTATTTAGTTCAATGAAGAAAATATTCTGTTATGTACAGAAAATATTTTGAGAAATTACAGTTAACATTTCTACACTGCATGATGATATTTGAAATGATCATATACAGCAGTAATGACACTGATAAAGGAACCGTTTTCTCTTTTTATGATAAATAAACTCCATGATGTTAACAAGTTTTTTTTTCAGTAGTTGTTTTGGTGGGTACTAAAAAATATTGGTAAGCATATTTTGATGATAAGAAATATATAATTTCTTGTAGTGTTGATGCTTTTATTTTTGGTTTATTTGATTCAAGGTTTATTTTTCTGCTACTTCTTGTTAAAAAACATAAAGAGTTTATCTTAACAAATAGTTCTACAAATGAATCATGTCATGATAATAATAAAATAAGTGCTAGCATTTCGTTCTCATGAACACATACAAATTTAAAAATAAATATAGATAGATATAAAAAACATTTATATATATATATATACACACTGAAGTGACAAAAGTCATGGGATAGCAATATGCAAATATACAGATGGCAGTAGTATCGCAGCGAAAAAGTATAAATGCGCATTTCGTTTTCCAGAGCTTTCATTTGTGTTCAAGTTATTCATGTGAACAGGTTTTTCGTAATTTATGGCGACACGACGAAAATTAACAGACTTTGAACGTGGAATGTTAGTTGCAGCTAGACGCATGGGTCATTCCATTGCGGATATCGTTAGTGAATTCAACATTCCGAGATCCACAGTATCAAGAGTGTGCCGAGAGTATGACATTTCAGGCATCCCATCCCATCATGGACAGCGCAGTGGGCGACCACCTGCACTTAACGACCGACACCGCCGACGTCTGTGTAGAATGGCCAATGTTAATAGACACGCAACACTTCGTCAAATAACTGCAGGAATCAATGTGGGACGTACGAGGGACGTGTCCGATAGGACTGTGCGGCGAAATTTGTCTTCCTTGGGCTATGACAGCAGAAGACCGACACGAGTGCCTTTACTGACAGCACGACATCGCCTGCAGCGACTCTCCTGGGCTCGTGAGCATATAGACTGGTCCTTAGACCAGTGGAAAACCGTGGTGTGGTCAGATGAGTCACGATTTCAGTTGTTACGAGCTGATGGTAGAGTTCGAGTGTGGCACAGACCCCACGAAGCCATGGACCCAAAATGTCAGCAAGGCACTGTTCAAGCTGGTGGTGGCTGCATAATGGTGTGGGCTGTTTTTACATGGCATGGACTCGGTCCTCTGGTACAACTGAACCGATCATTGACTGGAAATGGTTATGTTCAGCTGCTTGCAGATCACTTGCAGCCATTCATGGACTTCACGTACCCACACAACGATGGGATTTTTATGGATGACAATGTGCCATGTCACCGGGCCAGAACTGTTCGCGATTGGTTTGAAGAACATTCCGGACAATTCCAGCGCATGATCTGGCCACCTAGATCGCCCGATATGAATCCCATCGAGCATTTGTGGGACATCATCGAAAGGTCCGTTCGTGCCCAAACTCCTGCACCATCCACACTTTCACAATTATGGACGTCTATACAGACAGCATGGCTCAATATTCCTGCAGAGGACTTCCAACGACTTGTGGACTCCATGACACGTCGAGTTGTTGCACTTCGCCAGGCAAAAGGAGGACCGACACGATATTAACAGTCATCCCATGACTTTTGTCACTTCAGTGTATATACACACATGTACACACACTTTGGTGTTAATCAATAAAATTCCTTGTATATATTTGTTTATAATACATATGATTGTTTTTTTAACTAACCAACCAAATTACAGATTGTATACGCTTAAGCAAATTAATTCAGCTCTATTACAACAATATTAAATTTCGAAGCAGTATAGGAGCTATTTGGAATTTTGCCATGTGGAGGAAAAAGTCTCAGCCATTAATGCTTACAATATAGGAAGCAGGGGCAGATTTTGAATCCAAAGTCTTTTAGTCCCAAAGAAAAAAACATTCTCAGGGGTTTTCACAACCTTAAATCTTTGGGAGAAGTAGAAATTTATTTACCAACACATGCACTGCCATTCGGCTCTTTTCCTTCTCCACAGAAACAAGTGGGACCTTTCGGAGTGGGTTTACAGCCGTAAGTACAGTTGAGTTCAGAACACATAACTTTAGTACCTGAAGAATGAAACCAAGAATAGAATTTCAACAAATATTTAACATATGCACAGTTCGTATATATTTTGGAAAATTCAATAATACCAAATAATGCCAATAGGTTTTATGATTTATTAAAATATCAACATAATGATAAATGAAATTGACATCGAATATTAATTTTTATTAGAAAACATGAATTTATTATGTAAAGAGGCTTTAATTTTTTTATACTGCAAAAAAATAAAATAATAATAATAATAATGACAACTGATGGAAATTCAAAATTCTTGCTGACAGATTATTTTAATAGAAATCAAGAGGGAAAAGTCTAAAGCATAACACTATATCATTATAAAATTATGATTATTTTGGCAAATGTATTGACAGATGCTATCATTTCTGAGTAAATCTGTAGTTACAGGCTCTAAGCAAAAGACATAACGATTCTATTTAAGGTATCTAACATTCTAGTGTGTGTATATATACATAATAAGTATAGCGTATCTAATGCTCTAGGCATAAGGTAATTCCTTTTTTGCGCACGTGTTTGTTTGTTTTCAACTTTGATTGAAACATTTATTAATATATCAAATAATGTTATTTCTACTAGAATACTCCACCCTTTTCCTTTTTTCCCATTCCTTTTTTCTCCCTCTCCCTATTTGTGTATCACTGTTTAGTAAATAATCCCCTAGTAAATAATCTAGCCCCCTTGTTTTGCCTAGAAGTGGGTATATATAGTGACAATATATGGTAAGAGATTTCATATAAATTTAGTCATAGATGTATTCCCCCATATCATTTTGATTTAATTACAAATAAATTTTATTTCTAATTCGATAAATACTTTTTTCACTTGGGAAGGGAAAATATAAATGTTGTTGCCGATTCATTTACTTATTTATTTATTATTATTATTGAAAAGTTCACAATACAAGCTTGACAAAGTTTGGTGACAATATGATGTTTTTGAATTTAATCGCATCCAAACCTATTAACACAGAGATTATGGAAGTCCGGCCCCTCCTCATTAAATCGATAACTTTCAACCAAACATAATTGTTGCTGCGCCGAATATTCATACTTCGCAATGTCAAGCAACTACTTTTAAGGCGTTTATTTGAAAATATTTCAAATATTTGAAAATCAGTACTTTTATTTCTCAACATGCAAGTTATTAATATTGTTGCAAAAGGAAGATCTGCATATAATCAGCATGGCTCGAAGGTAAAGTATGTGCTAACAAAGCACAAGGTCAAAGGTTCAAATCCCAGCTAAGCCACTTAATTTAAAAGTTAGACAAAATAATAATAAAAAATAAACAATAAAAAAATAGACAATAAAGTGTATCTCCGTATTGCTCTTGTGTGAAAATTATTCGTAACAATATAGTGTTACTTTATGACCTGTTATTCTTTGGATTTAGGTGACAATATTATAACATTATTGAAAGCAGATGGTTTTATTAATCATTATAAAATACAAAATATTTGAAACTTAAGAACAAATTTCTCAATTTTAGGATAAGATTTTAAAAAAATGATTAAGAAAAGCCTTACGACAAAACGGTCCTTCATCAGAAAAATCTGGACAGTCATTAGTTCCATCGCAGAGTTTGGAAATTTTTCTACAAGTTATTCCATCGTTGCATCTGAAGTAATTTTTCGGACAGAGATGATCTTTATGGCCTAAAAAAAGGAACCATATAATTAATGTAAAAAAATAAAACAAATCCAATGCAAATCATCATTTGCATTTTAACATGATTTAAAATCTATGAGGTAGAAATTTGTAAGCATAAAAATATTCAAAAACCAACTATCATCACAAAACAAAACCGAATATTAAATGTATTACCGAAGAAAAACACACATAAAATAAGTGAGGTTTTATTTTTCAGACATCTATTATGCGCATATATAAAGCCAGTTCACCAACATCAAGGCTCGCTAAAATATTAATATTTTATATAACTTGATCTCGTAATAGATTTTCCAGCAAAATATTTTTAAGCTTCCACTTTTGATAGCCATATAAATTGTTCTGTTCTTTGTAATACACAAATCTTTAAACAAATTATATTAATCATACAGCTGAATTTATTTTAAGAATTTAAAGGAATATTCCAAAATATTTTTTTCAGCCATTAAAATACTACCTTAATTATGTTTCTACATTTATTCACATTTATTTCGGCGCTGCATGGTGTAATAGATCCGGATTTAGATTCAAATCCTAAATTCATACGGCCACCTATAAGAGTTCGGTATGCCTTCGTTCGGTAAATATGCCTTCATGAGTTAAATATCATAATTCAGAGTTTGGAAAAAGGGATGCTTACTAGCTCAGTTACCGTCCTCGTTATCTGACTATGGCTTAAAGTTTGAAATTCAGTTCTTAAACAGCAATCATGCAGCTTTCAAATCGGACATTAATTTATTACAAACATTCATTCATTTAATATTCAAACAATATAAAACAGTATACAATTGAAAAGGATTATTATTTTTTCTTCTTCTTTTAAAGTATATTTAACCTTTTAAAAATGACCACACGATTGTTTTCATACGTTCGGTGCAAAACTTTTCCAGCATAAAACTTTTTTTTTATTTAACTTTGTGATTTTCAGGTAATACAGTCAAAATAAGAGTAAGAAGTTAAAATTAGAGCCCTTAAATCCTGAGAAATAACGGAAAAACAAATGTCCGCGCCAAATAAAGTTAATGCGTTTATATATTTGAATTTAAGTAGTGCAAAAACAAATTAATTTTTAAGAAATGCAAAATTCTACTTTGTAACAAAAATTAGATTAAAATAATAATAAACTTAATAATTTCAAGTTCAAGAAATAATTTTAACAATCTATTCTAGGCTAAAAAGGGATTGAGAAACAATTTTCTATTTTCTACAAATTTCTAATACAGTAAGAATAAATGAAACAGTTTACTTTTTCTTTCATTATTATTTTATATTTTTGCTAATGTCCGATATGAATGGACGGTTTTTGACTCTAACAGAAATGCTATGGTATATACAGAAATTGTTATATTATTGAAATTCGAAAATAAGATCGATGCATAACAGTTCGACTAAAAATAAAAAAATAATTTAAAAAAAAATGTTAGCAAAGAAGAATATAAAGGAAGCCTTATTCAGATCTCAACCCTCTCCTCCCTCCCTCCCCCAACAAAAGAAAAGCGTTTTGAAAATGCAAATATAAGTACACATTGTTATTATTGTATGAAAACGTAAATAGATCGAATTATTTAAAATTATGCCAGATTTTCATAGCTCTTTTCTAAGTTGGTGGAATGAAATGAAGCTCATTCTTGTACAGCTTTGAAAGCGACCGAATCACTTCCTCTAGAAAAATATGAAGATTTATATAATATTTCTTTCATTTATCATTCGAAATGAATATGGTAGAAGATATGGTAGAACCAAACTGTAGCTAAAAATGGGGGGGGGGGGGGGCATTCAAAAGCTGAATGGGTGATAATTTCATGACAGCCTTTTCATTCCTCACCAATTAAAACAATTATAAATTGTATTAAACTTCATAAATATAAAAAAAATAAACACACAGTTCATGGAAAGTCTTTATTTGAAAAGATATAAATACTCCAAGATATGTAGATCAAAGAGCATATTCCGACGAGTCCTAACATGGCGTATTACAAATTTAGTTTGTGTGAACCAAAACAGGAAAGAAGAAAATAAAATATAGAAAAACAAACAGAACAGTGATAGTAACCCTGAATCCTTCTGCGAAGCAATACCGCGGAGAATGATGTTTTTATCGAACCACCAACGTGAGACCGGCTAATCGGAATTATTCGCACGAAGAGTGATAAAAGCGACAACAAAGAAGCAAAAAACTGTCTCGATTTTGGATGCAAAACAGAACCGGCGTGCGAAGAGACATCGCGGCATTTCAGTTATTCAGAGAGTAGATTGAAAAATTGGGTAGTAATTCCTTCGGATGCACGATTATGCATGAGCCATTTAGTGGCTTTTACGCGTTTGCTATCTGGCGGCTATCTCTTGCGCCATTTTTATTTCTGAATTAAATAAGGAAAACGCTTTTGTCTCATAAAATTTTTATGGAAACAAATTTTTCAGAATCTAAATTTTAAGCTTGGCTATGAGAAAACATTAAAAGTTATAAAAAGCGATAAAAAACAAAGAATGAAGAACAAAAGAAGATAAATAGTCCGATTAAGAACGCAAATTCTTTAGAATATTAAAATGGAATTTAATCGGTGTAACGTTAATAAACGTTATAAAACTTGGTTCTAAACTTTTACAGTTGCAGTCATTATTTAAATGAAATGTATAAAGAAAAATGGAATTTTAAAACTGAAGGGAAAAAAGTAATTTAATTAGTTCAAAATGAAAATACGACAGCGAAAGCAGAAGTAGAATTTCAAACGACATATTCCCAAGACAAAACGCAGATGTGCTAATTAAGATTTAAAAGTAACATTCATTCGAATTTTAATTCTATACTTTATCTAAAACTTTGAAATGATTACATCATGTCAAATATGTTTGATTTCAAAACTGATTTTTTATACAATTTAAGTTAATATTTTATTCAAGCATTTGGTTTTTAAATTAACTTAGAAATGCCATAATTTTGATCATTACATGTTGTACAGGAATATAAAGAGAAAAGCACCAATTCTAGGGCCATCTAAATTTTCAAACCATGATTCAAAATAACAAACCGTCCTATCTTCGTGTTGCTTCAAAGGAGAAAGTTGATACAATTTAAACCAGCAACAAGGGGTAATCATATTTTATTAATAGAATTGTAGATCTGCATCAAATTGTGAACATAATTCGTCAAAGGATTGTACGACTATCAGTTTAAATATTTTCAAGTATGCGAAAACAACAATACTAAAACGCAAGCTTTTAGACAAATGGAATTTGGTAAGTTACCAAAATTACAAATCAGCATGTTTTTATTTTATTTTTTCCTTTCCTTTTTAATTCAATACGTAGAAAAGAAGGCAACTAACATCCGTCATTAGTTTGTTTGTTTTTGTTCCATTTTAGAAAAAAAAATCGATATACTGAGTTAGTATAGCCAATGTGTGTGTGAACAGAAGTAAAGCCAGAGGAATTGGTCTGCCGAAAATTTCTCGCACTTCTGGCAAAAACAATTATGGGCTTCGGGTACGGCAGAACACTCTGCAAGGCATTGACGTACAACAGTCATGAAATATTAACCTATGGCGCGAATTTAACATAATCTATTAAATCTCTTATTATTTACTTACAAATTAATCTTGAGTTTAATTTGTGTTTTAGAAGCGATTTTCCCAATTGATTAGCCCAGAATTAAAATTGCAATCGCGAATCAAATTTGTATTTAAATCATTACGTTCCTAAAGTACAAACTGAATAGACCGTCAACCTTTTGTTGAATTCCGATTGAAATTCGATGCGTCAACTCTACAAAATTTAATCCATCTAATTCACTTTATTTTGTAAATATCTAAATAGTTAACTTAAATTCGAACAGTTTGACAGACAGATTTTCTCAGAACCGATTTCGCTCAAAATATGATGGAAATATACAAATTCTTCAACCATTCTTGAGTTACCCTTCTCACAGACAGATGAACAGCCAGACAGACATTTTCCTGAAATGTGTTTTTCGAACTAAGAGAGGTCTAAAACGTGGAGATGCGTCAAAATCTCAAGTTCGAATTTTTTTGCGATTACAGAACTTTCTCTATACTTCGTATCCGAGATTATGAAAATTGTACATTTAATTACGATTCTGGACATTTTGTCAATCCAGGTCAAACGGGATGTTTCTGTCGAGTCATTTTACTTCATACAACTCAAAAATAATGACTTATTCGCAAATCACCGCATAGCAAAATAACGCGGGATGGAGTAAGTATTATTGTCAAGCATTTAAAAGATGTGTCGCCAGTAACAAACAAGTAAAAAAAAAAGCAATGAATACGAGATGCACCATTTCACGGAAAGTTCGAGGAGTTAACGTATCATAAACAGATAACATTCCAGGACACAAGTTTCTAAACAAGTTAGAATTCCGAGAATATCACAGCATGCGAGCTCAATTTTTAATGAGGAACAGCCTACGAGATATCTGAAAAGCGAAAAGCCGCAGCTTAGCTAAAAAAATAACAAGATTAGTTGGCAAAATTTGGTTTTATTTATAAAAAATATATATAATAAATATATGAAATACGAAATAATTGCTTATAAATGTATTTAATTAAAACAAAAAGTGCAAAATGATATAATCTTAACAAAAGCGGATCATTTTTTTGCTTCCAATATAAATGAAAAACCAAGCGATAAATTCCCCCTTTCTGTAATCAATATTGTTTACATTAAAATGAAAAAAGAATATTTGCAAACGATAGTTAATTTCTCCAAACAAGTTCTTGCCGATTAATAAATAACTTTTGGTACTTGCTACTGACTTCAAAGTTTTTCAAAAATATAAAATCTATAACAAATCTGGATTTATAAATTATTTTTATAATATTTAAAAATTATTATTATTACTTTATCGTATACGATGTATAAAGAAGGTATTGAAATTATCATAACGTTCAAATTCGAGATTTTGATGAATCTCTTCATTTTAAATCTCCTTGTGTCCGAAAAACATATTTTTGGCTTTATGACTGTCAGACAGACTATTTGTCAAAGCTTTGAAAGCAAAAACGCTTTGAAGCAGTAAAATGCAATTTTATATACAGTCTTTCCAATACATTGGTAAATATATATTTAATGTTGAGCAAAATCTGTTCTGAAGATATCCGTCTGTCCGACTGTTTGAATGCAAATGGACTCAATAATTACAGAACGCAAAGAGCTATATAAATTAAATTTAACGATACGAGTTAGGTATCTAAAATAGAAATTCTCAATCAAAGTAGGCATTTTTTAAAGGAAAAATATTGTAACCGTGGGAAAGAGTGAGAAAAAACATTTAAAGATAGTATAAAAAACGATGTTTAACAAAACTTGTGGAATCGTAAATCTTTTTAAAAGAAATGTTATTGCCTCGCCAAGAGCATTTGTTTCGCAAGTTATTGTAGGAAACAAATTGGCTTTATATATCATATTTTAAAGAGATAATAACAAATGCCAATGCCTCCTTAGTTTTCTCGATAAATATTCAGGGTGATTGAAAAAACATGGACAAACAAGGTAAATCCGGCATACAACAAGGATCAAAAATCGCAGAGGAACAGAGGGTCTCAAACGCCAGTAGAGGGCGCTAGAGTCACGAGAGGACATTCCGATACAAACATGAGCTGAGCAAACGAAGATTTTCTTCATTCGAATCGTAGATGCGTTGGGCGTAATTTGACTACTTACACCCATTGTGAAATGGCTGACATGTATTTAATTTAGGGCATGGGCAACTGCAATAGAGAAGAAGCCTTGCAAATGTATTGACAGAAATATCCTGAACGGAGCTCCTGAACATTTTAGTACAGACTTCAGAGCCCATCTACAGCTCATTTTCCTGGTTTCTGTAATGGTCGCGATGGAAAACAGGAATGGCCTCCACAATCACCAGATCTGCGTCCCTTAGATTTTTTTCTTATGAAGATTTTTAAAAGGACTTGTGTATGAAACACCTGTTGCAAGGCCGGAAGACTTAGTAGGCCGAATTGTTGTGGCAGCAGGATGTGTTCGAGATTACCTAGTATATTTGTGAAGATGCGCCGTTCCATGCCACTTAGATGCCAGACGTGTCTCGATGCAGCTATCAAAAACTTTGAGCATCTCCCGTAGACTCAATATTTGGCGTGCATTATTCACATGTGAGTGAGTAATTAACAATAAAATGATCTGTAAAGGTTTCAGTTCTTTTTGCTGTAATATGTAATATTTTAGACGCCCTGTACGCTCTCCACAGGCGTTTGCGACCCTCTGTTTTTATGTGTTTTTTTATCTTTGTTGTATGACTGATCTGTCATGTAATTTTGTCCACAATTTTTCTGAATCACCCTGTATAACACTTAGTTAAGGGTTTATATTCAAATAGATGTTTCAGAAATCAGTGCTTTTTCAACATAGTGGGGAAAATATACCGTGAGAATTTCCAATTAAGTGTGTTTGCACTCGAGTGCTCATATATAAAATCTTTTTCAATGGTTCAGAAGTATTTATCTGGAAAGTATTTACTTACATTTAAGAAAGAAAATGAATTTTTACTTTCTCATGTATGTGCGGCGGTAGTGGATAGCGCTATGCCCGAACTCCCAATCTTATGGTTAGCAGCCGAGTAAAATGCCGATCGAGCAAAAGTGACACTTCAGCTCGGGAGATGCTATCTGACTCATATAGCTTTCACCACATATGAATTATATATAAGTATATAAGAAGAAAATATCACAACCGGTTCTTTAAATAAAAACTAATTTTTACCAATCTCTTTTTTTAAAACTTCTCAGAGATCGAAAAATACATTTTTAGATCTACGTCCGTCTGTCTATGAACTATTTAAACTCAAAAGAAGAAAAAAATCGGTCCGACGGATTGAGTTTAGCATATTTTTTTACCTTTAAATTTGGGGATTTATATATCAGTTGGAAAGAAATTCATGCATAGAAAATCTATCTGCATGAGCAGAAGGTAACATAATTACCAAACTGAAAGACCTATATGCATAACATATAAAGTATGGATGTGTGTAAAATTTGGAAACAAAATTTGTTAATGAATTAATCTCAATTAATCTGAACTTTTACTTATATTCTGACAGAATTACGTTCTGAAATTTGTGCATTAGTATGCACTCGACAGAGCGATATTTTAATATTATATGAGCTGAATCATCATTTAGTGAATAAAACTGAAAAAAAAAATTGATTTACCAATCATATTTATTCAGAGCAAGAATTAATTTAAAGATTCCATGACATTTGTCATAACTGTTAGTGCAAGCTAAGGGCAAACAATAATGAAGCAAGCAGGTGTTGCCAACATCTGTGTCAATTTCTCAAAGTTTACATATAAATAGTGTTATGTTAAGTGTGTAGTTAGTGAGTTTGTAAACAGAAAGGTGGAAATTAAAATGTAAGAAGCATTTTTTTTAATCATGTGAGAACTTGATGTTGTTTTCGATAGGGAGTTTTGAATAATTGAAAGCAACGAATAATTGAAGCTCGAAATCGCGTAAACAAAGCATAAATGGCAATATTCCTCAACATCTTTCAATCGCATATATTTTATTAACTGTCTTTACCATTATTGTATTATTATTATGTATACTTCTTTGAAAATAGATACGTTTTTAAATGGTTGATCTGCTTTTACCACCATTGCTTTTTCAAACCGCTTTAAACTACTTAATGACTTAAATTAATTAAGACAAATAATGGTTTAAAAATGATAATGTTCTCACAAGATAACTTGAAATTTGCGATCGTAGATTTCATTTTTCTTTCTTTTCTTCCTTCTCCCTTCTTTTTTTATAACTGAGCTATTAACATTTTTATAATAATTAAACTAAAAAATTAAAAGAATTTTAAAAAATTTAACTCTTTTTAAACTGTTAACATTTCTAAAACTTATTTAAAATTTTATTGGCATATTTTGTAAGATAGGAAAGAAGTTACATATTTTTCACCATTTGCACAATGGCGACCATTAAATTTTTAGCTTGAGGCTTTTTCTTTCCACACACGTTGCTCGGCTCACGAAAATTATTAATTAAATAAATCGTTTCACCTTTGACTCTTACAGTCTATTTACTTCCATTAATTTGCTCTAATGACTCTTTGTGTACATTTAAAGAGTCATAATTGGCTGCACTCAATTGAATACAGTGCAAAAAAGCGTATGGATATTTTCTTTTTCTCTTTTTTAATTCAAAAATTATTTTCGCAGCTGAACCCACTAACGTACAGGTTTATTCCTCCAGCGTGTTGTCTTCAATTTTATGTAATCAAAAATGTCCCGAATGGAAGTATAAATCAAAAACTGGCCGCGTTTAGAGACGGTTAGTTTCAGCTGTCTTAGCCCATCAAGCTTGGGATTTGGTCGTTACATAACTAGCCTTCACGTGCGTTTCGGACAAGTTCATTGGTAGACTTAGAGTGTAATTAATGTCATTTCATTTACATTTCTATAAATAGAAAGAGGCAAATTTTACCCTTTGGTCTTTGGAAAGTACAGTAATCGTCTTAAAAATTCGATCTCAACATTTTGACGAATCTCCAAGTTTTAGACACACTCAAGTTCAAAAAACATATTTTTGGAAAATGGCCGTCAAACAAAGACAAAGATAGCTCAAAAACGTTTTCAGCTAGACAGCTGAATGTATGTGGTCTCAGCACTAAATATGACCATTTCAATCCAATTTTGATTATATGTTCAAATAAAGTCTGTCTCTCGGAATACAAGTTAACACGATAATTACAAAAATAAGCAAAACAAATTTTTCTATAGTGTAGACACCGTCTTCTGCTTCTGTACAGCCGACCACCCCACCACCACTGAACGCAGCAGTATCGACAGGATTTGTTGTGGCCGACTGTGTTTTTTAGCAATGTCCATCCTTACATTGACCGAATCAGTCAAACTGATATTTACTTCGAGATAATTCGCCCTAAAGTGGTCAAATACCGACTACCTCCTCCTCTACAAACTTTTAAACAGTTGGCAAAAAACAAGAGAAGCAGCCTCGGCTTAAAATCGCTGACTGCATCAGCAAGCTTGTTTCTGGCAAATTTCGTTGGAAAGAACAACAATAACATGTTTCTGAAAATACAGACCGACAGACAGTCAACATATAGTTGGTTTCTGCTCAAAGTTTGACAGTAACCAAAGTTGTCTACACTGTCAAACTTAGAGCAGAAACCAACTATGATTTTGACTGTCTGTCGGTCTGTATTTTCAGAAACATGTTATTGTTGTTTTTTCCAACGAAATTTGCCAGAAACAAGCTTGCTGATGCAGTCAGCGATTTTAAGCCGAGAGTGCGTCTCTTGTTTTAAGTAGCGCCAACTTGGGCCAAAAATACGTCTTAGCTACTCACGCATCGCATTCGCTTGTACGGCTCCTTTTTACAGGAGGTACATTCACACACCTCACAGATAGAACAAAACAAACAAGCCCGAACCAGCACTCGAACCTTGACGCCCAGTTCCCGGAGAAGACAGCAACATATCAAATCTGGTGAGAAATTTTGTGACTACATGCGCAGTTTTGAGTCCAATTTTTGTTTCAATCGGTTCAGAAAAATATACCTAACATCAATTTTTGATACTATAAACACATTCTAGGGATTAATCAACTAATTACTCGCGAAGGATGACACGGAACATAAAGTAAACATTTTACATTCAAGGCAAAAGGTAATATTTCGTAACTATCGCAAGCTAATACCAGGCAAGCCGTTCTCTGGCATGACATGTTTATTAGAAAGCAAGTAAGAAATTTTTAGGGAGACCACTCCCGCTGGGGGGGTTTATTATTATTTTTTTTTCTCGGGGACGAAATTTATAAATAGTCGATATTGTAATCATTGAAAGAAAAAGGTGTGGTATCCCTAAAACTTTCTCTTATATTTTTTGATAAATGTGTTTTATATGCATTCTCTCCCCCACCCTCCCCACCCCCCCAAAAAAACAATTTGAAATCCTCGCTGGGGGCGTAGTAGGACAGATGCGTACACTTGTTGTGCGTACCAGTCGTAAAACTGTCAATCAACGTTATTGTTTCCAAGGCGCTTTTGTTACTGTTAAAGGATCACTTCTAGAAGAGGTTGCAACATTTTAAACGTTATCTTAAAAGTGTCAGATTTGGCGAAAGTTAGCATGGTGTTTAACTCAATTTGGAATACTTAATGACTTAATGGTTAATACAATATAGTGCATTTTAAAATTCATTAAACAAAGTTTCCACTTTGTTTCCGATGAAACATGAATTACTTTTAGATGAATTTAGTCAAAAATGTATGATAAAAATCAGTGAATTTCTTCTCATATAAATACTGCATCCCCTTCGAAAAAATAACCTAGATTTTAGAAAATACTTTACTTTACATAAATTCCACGATTTGCATTAAACGAAAGAGTTTCGTTTTCATTAGTTTTGATTTTGTTTCTTTTTGATTCATTTGTTTAATTCAATAGGTTTGGACACTGAAATCTATGTTATTTAAATATAAGTTGTTTATTAAGTTGGAAGTATAAATAAATGAGGTTAATATTATTGAAATGATTTGTAAGAAGGAATTAAATACAAAAGCTATTCTTGATATGCCGTAAGTAGTAAAAAAAGCTTTCATCCACGGATTTTAATTTTCCATGTCATATAAGTTTTTAAAAAATCAGCTGCAAAGTGGAAGTACCATGACATATTTAAAATTTTCTGTTTGTCATCGTAAAATAAAAAAAAATATTAAAAAAACATTTTACCGAAATAAATTTTAAGATTTTAATTTACACATCACAGTAAGAATTTTTTCCCTGCATTTCCCAATTTTTCATACTATTCTTTCTGTTCTCCCAGATTTATTCGATTTCTTTTTTCAATTTTTAATTTGAGGTGTACATTTCTTAGTTACATTTTTTTTGACTAATCACTTTCTTTTGAGATTTGTCATATTTAAGTACTTCTTTATCTAACTAGAATATTATGTTTTCTTATCTGCATATGCATTTAGTGATTAATAGTTATTATAAGTATTCTTCATATGCTTCCTAAACATTCTACTTTCACAGCATCAACGGAAAATCAAGAGAATACAGGGTTTTCAATTAAATGTCATGAAAGACAAAAGAAATCTCACTCAGAATATTTTAAAATAATATTCAGTACAGTGCCATGTTATAAAAATGAAATAAATAGTAAATGGATAAAATTTTAAAAAAGTACCAAAAAAGGGCTTTCTACCATATTATTACGCAATTTTCTTGTAATGTTACAGTTAAAATATCTCGAATTTCAATTTTAATTCATAAAATAACATAAAAACTGTTTCAGGAACTTAATAAACTTTCAGATAACACACACGCATGCACGCACACACACACACACACACAGAGAGAGAGAGAGAGAGAAATGAATTTCTAACACAGGAGCTTATGCTTTAAATTTGACAGGTATCTTCACATTTTTCGTTTAAAATTATTCAAAAATTCAAGTGTAGAATATTCTGACTTCAATCTAAAAATTTTAATTCACAAAATAAGACTTTCTTCCAAAAATAAAAGTGAATAGTATATATATGCGTCTATCTGCCTATTTAAAACATAGACATTTGAACGTAGAGATAATAAATTTAACACAAAGATGTTTTTGAGAAAGTGCAATTAATATTTGGAGAAGTGCACTTCAGTGACACATTTTTAGAATTGAATTTTGTTATTTTAGATTTTTTTTATTCATAGATTTTTATTTAAGAATTATGTTAAGTATAGTTTGACTCTGAAGGAATAATGCTTGCAAGCGTTCTTAATATATTTAGTCGTATATTTTATACTTTCCACCTTTCGCCATCCTGTTAGTAAGCTAAGATTAATGATTGATGAAAATTTAAATTGTCCCCACCACAAAACGTTCTTAGACTTTAAATTTTGATATACATATTAAGTATGAAAAAAATAATACGGTAAAAAATTTGATATCATTAAATTTTTTAAATTTTAAAATATTGTAAAAATTATTTTTATTGTAAAATTTTAGAAAGGTATCATGAAAAAAAGTCAATGTTTCTATTAATTTTTCATTAGTTAAAATTTCAAAACAAAACAAAAAATCTTTTTTTTTTTTGGTCTTATTTGTACAGAGCCATTACATGCACACAAATACAAAAGTTTTTTCTTTGTGTTTAAGCCTCAAAATTTAGTTAAAAGGCCAATACTTTTCCGCGCCAAATACTCTTGCCAACAAATACCATAAGTTTTAACAAACCTAGACTAATTACTCCCTTCCCCCTTTTTTTCAAAGAGCTACACATGATATATTATACTTTTACGATCAGTACGCAAAGAAGTTGTACGCATCTGTCATACAACCGCTGGGGGAAGGAGCTCCTCAAAATGAGGATGAGATGCTTCCAGCATCGTGGCTGGAACTTACCACTATGGAGGGTAAACGAAAAGGAGGGAGTCTGGCTCCTCCCATAGATGACAGGACATACCTCCTTAGGGAAGGGTTGTACCGTGACTAGTGACGGCCCTTAGGACTCAATCACACTTTCCGCCAGTCTTGTTGTTTCAACAATCCAATCATTCAGTATTTACTATCCGTATGACTTCAGCCGGTCTTCCCGAATTGAAACCAAAATTTGATGCTATAACTCAAAAACTTAATGACTTAAATATATAAAATTTGATCTGCGATTTTCTAACTGCAGTTATAGTTCTGTGCCTGTTTTTATCACTCGGCTGAAGAAAACAAAAACACCCGTCTAAATCCCAAATGCACCTCAATCAGAAAGTATGCAATAAAGTTTAGTGGTCAGTAAGTTCAACGCCCGATTCTACCAAAGGACCTTCGTGTAAGCGGGTTTGGTGCATATTAAATCCGTCGAGACCAAACGATCCTAGCTGATGTGGTGCGAAAATTTAGAGAGGGGGCTGTAGCTCAAATGTTGTCCTCGTCATCTGATATCAATTCAAAGTAGCATTGGTGTTATTTTAAAACGGGACGTTAATATAAGTAAACTAAACTAAAACATTCAGGTTTTGGGGAAAACACTCCGGGTGACTTAATTTTAATCTAGTAGATAAGCGAATAAACATATAAATATGGATAATGAGACACGATGGTTAAAATGTTAACAAAGTGGTTGGATGACACCAATCCAAATGCAGTGTAATTTTTTATTGCAAGCGACCTGCAATGCCGATTAATTAGGTACAATTAGGCACGCAACTTACATCGATGCAAATCTTCGTCGGAGGTGTCGTTGATTTTCGACGTCGAGCAGTCGATCTCGCCATCGCACAGCCAGCCCAAAGGAATGCACAGGTTGCTCTTTTCGCATTTGAAGTGGCCCACGTTGCACACTTGTCCTGAGGAAAGAAACATTATATATTAATTAAATTAACACAAATAATACTAATGAAACCATGCAGTTTTAATACTATCTTCAGAATACAATAGGGCTGCAACTTAAATTTGGGGAGGGGGGATTCCCATTGTTTTCCCTGAATGCATATTCAAGATGCGAGAAAATGTGCAAGTTATAAGGCAATATGATCTTAAAGAGTGGAATATCCCACTTCAAATGAAACAACTCAAAATATAATTAGCATATTACTGAAATTTGATGGATTTTGTTCTTGGGGAATTATTTACTCCTGTCGCACATTGCATTAGTACCTTTTTCCTTATGTATTACTCATTATCTGTGATATTTACGCCTTAGAAAACCGTGAGTCTTTGCTGTCAAATGTAAACAACTCCTTTCGTCTTTCCTCTCACCCCTATTTTGGCTAATTAAATCCATCCTAACGCATGCGCAAAAGCGCGGAGGGTTTTACAGTCCGTTGTTGAACTGTAGAAAGATAAAATTTGATGCGATCTTGACACAAAATTTGATTTTTATCAAATTTTGAACAGAACAGTCCACAATGGATGGATAAAAATCAAATTTAACATCTATATTATAGACATTTATCAAATTTTGAGCCAAATCCAACTAATCGCAACGGCTGTCTGCGATTTCAGATGCATGTAAACACGATAACTCAAAAACGCAATAGCCTAAATATATCAAATCTGAAAAGTGATTTCATGACTGCATTTAAAGTTGTGCGTCAAATTTTAATTTCAACTGGCTAAGAAAAATGAATCTAAATCACAATTTCGACTTTTGGATAAAATTAATGGCATATTACGAATTAATCGCCAAGAATTGGATGATAATTGTGAAAATTTGGATGGATGGATGGATAGATGATTGTAGTCGATCATTTCAGCTAAATGAAATTTAGTACAGAGATAAGGTTCAGATTTAGTACAGAGATTATAGTTCAGAATAGGACATAGGCTACTATTTAATCCGTTTAATTGAATGATTATTTTTTTATCAACACTAACATTCCCACCAAAAAATCTTCATTTATCCCATCGCCAAATGAGTAAGATTTCAGTTTGTTTCGTCCCACGCTAATGAGGTTAAGCTTAACATGTTTTCGACCTCTTATACAAACGATTCTGTTTATTTTCTTTAATTTGATACTTTTAAAACTAAACATGTTAATTCATAGATCTTGCAGATTCATTTTGAAATATTTTTGAATTAAAAGAAAATAGAATAAAAGAAATAAAAAATTTCTTTTCTGTATAGAGTTACCTCAACAGGAATAGAAAATTCACGCGTTGCCTTAATTGACGTCAGACCGTCAGTTCTTACACATACACATCAAAACTTCCAAGCGTATGAATTCACGGGTAAAAGCTAGTATTCAATAAATTCATAACAGAGGTTAATATTTCGTAACTATTGTATAAAAGACATTCAGTGCCTTACCCAGAATCTTTTCTCAACCGATTCAGAATTTTCAGAGTTTTTTGTAGGGAGAGGGGACATAACACTTTTAATTATAGATGTGAAAGCTTTGGGACAACCAATCTAGCTTTTTTATTATTATTATTTTACGTTGAGTATGCATTACATTATGTGTGCCATTCAAATTAATTTTGATTATATTTATCATTCTATCAGTCTGTCAATAACTATTTTGATGCTTTGTAATTCGACTGATGAGATGCGTCATGCCCCCTTTAAGATCTTAATTTAATCTGATGCAAATAGATCCTAATTTGCAAATAATGATAAAACAGAGGACGCTAATGGTAATATCGAGAAGAAAAGTAGTTCTTACATTTTTACTAATGGATCTAGATTAAACAATCGTTAAGAGAACGTAGCGCGCATGCGCTACCCTTTCCACGTAGGCTCAGTCATGACGCCTGTTCCTCATAATAGAATTAGTGAGAAATTAAGAGTCACTTCAAACTTCGCTGTTTAATCAAGTAAAAGGCATAACATATTCGGCTCGTTCCATAAATGAAGTGGAAAAAGCAAACTGAATAACTTATTTAAAATAAATTACCCGAAATCATGTCAGGCTATAAGGAGAGCCTCAAAAATATGACTCAAAATAAATTTTAAATTATAGCAGTCGCGCAAATTAACTCTGTTTTATTTCCATACTCGCCACCTTTGGAGATCAACTTGTTCGCTTATTATAACGGTAATATTTAAATTTAATTTTAGTTACATCGTTTAGGTATAGTTCTATGTCTACGATTCCGTTAAGTTGTTGTCCTCACTTTTATGAATCATTCTATTATACTTTTAAGGGTTATATTTACAATAAGATATGAAAGTTCAGCTGAAATTAAAGCAGAAATATTGCATCATGCTAGGAAAGACATCTCAGAACAAAAACTAAGAGTAACACATAACTGTTAACAGTAAACACACGCAAATGTTTACTGTTGAGTCATAAACACTTTTATTTCAGTAAAAAGCGGCGAAACATGGTGTTCTGTTAATATACCTATTCTCTTTCTTTTTAAAGAAGTCAATGGTTATTTTTCACTTCCTACCATTAGTTCACAATCTACCTATATATATCTTGTACAAATTTTCAATCGTTAATAAAATACTTTTTATTCATCCACTCAAGTTCAAAAACATTTTTTTCAACTCATAGCGCATGACACTCGATGTTAAATGCCGTTTTTTCGAATATCAATTCATTCGTTAAATTTAATTAATGTTTAATACTTTGAATTGAGTTTTAGCAGTTTGTCATGAAAAGAGAAATCAACGGGCAGTAGCTCAATCGGTAAAATGTGAAGATTTCAATATTTTCACGTAAAGGTGAAGAAAGCGAGTTCAATTCTTACGAATGTCAATTATTCTTTTCATCAATAATTTATATTAATTCTAATTATTTAATAAGAAGCAACAAAAAATATTTCTTTGTTGACCTAAGTAGGAATTGACTTTAAAAACATTATATATATATATATATATATATATATATATAT
>JAOUZG010038029.1:5728374-5743266 GCA_026289955.1 Argiope argentata | reverse complement strand
TCATCGTCCCGTTCCTATGATGTAAAACTTTGAGATATTTGAATAGAGCTTTCACAAATGCCGGAGGAATATGCGGAACAGTTTTAAGTCAATGCTTGCAGATATGCATTTCTTAAGTTTATCAACACCATTTAGTGACAGAGGAACTAACACTTGCTATTTAATTTTCTAAGTTTCCCCCTAAGAATGCAGAAGGAATTGTGGGAGGAATTGCCATATTGCTTTGATACCTTCCATATCTCTGGAGGGGTTCATATGGAACATTTATAACTGTGTTACATTTAAACTTTCAATTGCTATTTTTATTTTCCGATAAACGACAAGACTGTTTTGTTTTTCTTTGATAAGCCTGCAAACTTGGTATACTCATTTCATAATCAACAGTAATTTAATTTTATCATCGTCTATTTTAAAACTATACAAATGTTATTTAGAGACGAACAGCGTAATTTCCAACTATGATCGGATGATAAGGACAACGCTTACTAAAACAATTAATTTGGAAAGATATTTCGTATTTTCAAAATCATTAGAATGTAAAAAATTTAAATTAATTGCAACTATATATAAAAATAAGAGATACATAATACTTTTATAATATTTAAGCACTAACCATTGTTAGAAACTTTCATTTTAGGGGATAGAAAAAATTTATTTTAAAATGATATATTTAAAAAGAAGTATTTTAATATATAAAAAAGTTAAAAAGTTTTTACTGAAGTCTTATCAGAAATTGTGCAAGGGAAAAAACATCATCAAAAACAATTTTCAAGACATCAACAAGAACAATTTTTAAAAAAAACTTATTTTGCAAATATTCATTTTCTCTTCAAGTTAACATTGTTTCCATTTATCATATCACTAAAAATCAAGGACAACAAAATTAAATGTTTAAGTTTGCTTTAAATGATATTCGATTTTCATTTTCGAAAGATGAGGAAGTGCTTTAATAATCAAAATTCCAACTAAAAAAATGAATATTGAATATCTTTTAAGCTTTGAAAGCCAAAATAAATAATGATATGAATTACTGAATCGCAGATCATTTTGGGCCATAATACATCCAGAAATCGACATTTCTTTTAAAAATTAATACTGGAGAAATTATATTTCCAGAATATTCTTTATTAGCACAAAATATTCGAAAAATATTTTCATGGCATCTCTCGAGATTATATGATATTTTGACTATCTAACATCATGGAGATGCAGTACAATTTCTTGTACCACTAGATCTAATTAGTTATCGATATTGTAACTAACCTGTAATTTTGCTTCCCATTCCGAATAGTGTTATCGTAAGAAAAAACCATTTTACGACCAGCCCTGTTGCGTGCTGAGTGAGTGACGAGTCAGTTATCTCAGAGCTTGATTACCTTTTGGCGACAAAATGGATATTGCTGGAAATTTTGAGAATTTTAGTGATCAGTCCTATAGAAACTGAGATGCGCCCTGATTGGTCCTGAAGGTTCTCGGCCCTCCTCATAGGAGCTATAAAAGATCGGCAGCCTCAAGCTACTGGGTGAATTGAGCCGGAAGCGGTGTTGGAGTAGAAGACAAATAATGAGTCTTGGAGAGGAGAGCAAAGTACCAGTGTCGTGTGGAGCTCAAGCGAGAGCTGAACTGATGTGAGAAGAGTCCTGTTGTCTACTGTGAAAACAGCGACATATAGTGTGTAGTAACGAGTCGGACACTAAAGCAAGGAGACAATGAGAGCTTCAGCCAATTGGAGAAACCATAGAACGAAGCTCCGAGGATTCCCTCTCCTGCCGAATTCTGTCTGGTCGCTTTGTGTGCTGTGGTTGATTTCTACTTGTGGGCTACTGTCTGTTGTCGTGTACTACTGTGTGTTCGTCTCCGCTGTAAATATTGGTCGTCTGTGTATTCGCCGTTTTTGTATAAGTGTCTTTGTGTTAAATAAACTTCGTGGTATGTTTTATAAGCATGCTGTTGTATGCTGAGCATACAGAGGCATGCTCATTGTGTTCACGCCATACTCTCAATACAAGCCAATTCGGTGACCCAGAAGAAGACCTCTTATTTTTTAAGGCAAACATTTACCTATTTTAACAGAATAATTTATTTATTTCTCATATACAAAGTATTACGTATATGTGTCGCATTTGAGTATCCCAAGCGAAAATGGATGACAACGTCAAACATCGAAGAATGTAATGCAGGAAACGTTATGTATGCATTAATAATTAGCTAATAAATAAATAATAAATTCTAACTATATCATCTTCTTTTCTTGTTTTGCAATGAAAGACTTCAAAAAGAAATCTGAAAGAACTTCAACAGAAAAATACGTACATGATTTTTAAAATTTTATTAAGAGGCCTAAGTGCTAAAAAAGTAGCTGAGTTATTCGATTTTTGTTTTCCTTTCTCTATGCAAATATAATAAAAAAGAAGGAAAATGTTACTTTTTCTGCTTAATATTCTAAGGTGAGGCTAATATCTGTACCTGCGGAAGAAGAAAAAAAAATCTTCCTTTTACGGAAATGAGTGGATAATTACCTCCGATTATTTCCACTAGCAGGGAAAGAAAAAAAAACCTGGTTTACCAAAGTGAAGTAACTATTGGCATTCAAATTATACTTCTTCTCCTAACAAGAAAATAAATATCCAATTTTGACTGGTTTAACAGTTTCTTAAGAACGCCATGAGTGACGGCGATAAACCGAGTAATGTCATTTTATAGAACTTTTTTGAATATCAAGATTTTTGATATTCAAAAAGGCTTCAAATGTCTTTATGGCCTTTTAAATTTCAAGCATTAATGATACAGGAATGATACTAAAGTAAAAATAAAACTTATAGCTATACAAGATCAAAAGAAAATTGTTCCTGTTACTTCGGCTAAAAGAGGAAAATTCTGGATTCTTATTTATATTATTAATTCAATGGGCAGCAGTGTTCCACAAATATTAATTTTCCATAGTATCCATAATATACATACACATGTTTGAAACCCAGGCAGCACTGCCTATTACGCAATATTGTATAATATTGTGAGATATTATATGATACCAAACAATATTCCACAATATGAAACAATATTGCAAATATTAATCAATGTCATATAATATTGTACAACATTTGCGTGCTACTAGGGAATGGCCCCATCGAGTCGGGTGAACCCAACTGTTTTTCAGATTGGATGACTGAAAACCAATTTGCAAAATTCATAGGTCATCTGTACGTATGTCTAGTACAGGAGAACCTATCGAAAGTAAAGTAAGTCAAGTATTGTCCTTTTTTCTTTCTTCATCATTGTTTCCATTAATTTCTGTCGATGGATATGAATTTTATGATCCATTCAAAAACTACTTGAATTAACGTTCATGAATAAGAATCAAACTAATTCCTGCGCAAGCAAAATATTATCAGTTGAGCAGCCTAAAACAAATCACTGTAATTCACAGCGGAACCACACTAAGTATCCATTATCTAAAAAAAATGGAGAAATATTTATAAAATGAATGAAGTTTGAATCGAAGAATTAAGAATGAATGAAGTGTGAATCGAAGAATTGAAAAGGAATGAAGTGTGAATCGAAGAATTGAAAATGAATGAAGAGTGAATCGAAGAATTAAGAATGAATGAAGTGTGAATCGAAGAATTAAGAATGAATGAAGTGTGAATCGAAGAATTAAGAATGAATGAAGTGTGAATCGAAGAATTGAAAATGAATTAAGTTTCGATCTAAGATTATGCTCTTGTAAACTCCACTCCGGCAAAGTATTAATGTCGCCATGTCACGCACATCTTCTAAGACCAGTGGCTGTTTTCCGCACAGGCAGTGGAGGCGGTCGCCTCGTACCACGAAATCTATATGGGCCTCAAAATCCATTTGGACGTATATCATATCCGAAGGCATATTTAATTGTTCGTGATATCCCATTCGGTCTGATATACAGAATTTTCTCCCTTGCTTTTTTTCTTTAAAGAAAAAGTGTTCAGTAAAATTATCACGGAATCAAAACGCTGCAAACCGTTTTTTAAAACTTTATAAGTTCAGAATATTATCTCATAGCCTCTTTTTCTTATTACTTAATTTCCTATTTGTACACTATAGCATGCTCACCAAGATTTGGACAAGTAATCTTGATATAAAACAAGAATATTATTGAAAAAAAGCTTTAGGTCAATTCTTATTTAGGTCAATAAAAAAATTATTTTTATTTTTCATTAAATTTAGTTAATTATTAATTATTACTTATTAGTTATCATTAATTTAAAATTAATTAAATTTGATTAATGAGTTATATTTGAAAAAAATGTATTAACATCGAGTGTCATCCATTACAAGTTTTTAAAAATGTATTTGAACGTGAATGGATGCATAAAAAGTATTTTATTAACGATTAAAAATGTAAACAAAATATATATAGGAAGATTGTGAATTAAAGTAGGAATTGAATGAATAATTATGGAATTAATATTTAAAAAAAACTGTATTAACATCAAGTGTCATCTCCTAGGAGTTTAAAAAAAGTATTTGAACTTAAGTGGATGATTCAAAAGTATTTTATTAACTATCAGAAATTTGAGCAAGATATATATGGGGAGAGTGTGAACTAATAATAGGAATTGAATAAATAACTTACTCCATTGCAATTCCCTTCTTTGTTGTACATTTTTTAATTTAAAAGAAAACATTTAAAAAATAGAAAGAAAGATTGCGAAAATTCTAATTTCGTGATTCCAAAAGAATTTACTAACTTAACATGCAAATAAGAAATATTTCAACTACGCAAATAAATAAATAAATAAAGCCCAACATAAACAAGAAGGGGGAAAAAAACAACGCTGTAAAGAATATTCCAACTTTTTATATATTTTTATGAACTGCATGGAAATATTTAAAGGAATATATATATATATATATATATATATATATATATATATATATATATATATATATATATATATATATATATATATATTAGTAAGAATAAGAAATTGAAAAACAAAGTCTACAATTCTTAAAATATAATTCCGTCATGCATCAAAGAAGCGGAAAGTGCCCTGCTTGGCGCTCATTCGATCGGAAAAAAGCCCAATAAATCTAAATACTAAGTTACCGCACATTTGAAAACCAGTTTTACAACTAAACAATTACGCGACTAAGATAGGGTAAAACTTTCTCAGTACTTTCAGGTTATATAAGACTTGAGGATTGCATTTTCTCCCCCCCCCTCCCTCCACCCAAAAACTTTCAAAACTAGACATTTTTTATTAAATTTAATTTTTTTCTCTATTTAAGTAGCTTTAAATAGCAAATTTTGGCTTACTGAAATAACAAAATATTTCATCATGAGCCCCTTTCTATATTTTTTTTCAGTATGAAACAATTCAAAATAAAAATTTTAAAATAATTTTGTAAAGGGTTTTTTTTGTTTTGTTTTTTTTGAAAAATGACATTTTTACTTCAATCTGAATGGTATTTAACAGCTAATCGCCTTCGGCGACCAGTTGACATGTCGTTAATAGTTGTGGATTAAATAGTTTATGCAACCCCATCTTAGTGATTTATTTTTAAAAAAATATTTTTCAGCTTCATTGTTTATAAAACGTAATTTTATTTAGTTTCCTTTCAATTCACGCCGTTCTGTTTATTTTACCATGCACTTCCTTTATTTCCTTTATTTTCTGATAGCAACCTTAATATTCGAAAAAAGGAGAAATACTTAGCTATGTCTAGCTTTTTTAGCAATGTAATCAAGTTTTTAAATCAAGACAGCGTAAAATTTGGTTATATTCTTCGTGTTAATAACATTTTAAATATAATTTAAATCATTATAAATTCTTCTTAGAATTAAGTGAATTTTCACTTGCTTTCTAAAATCTGCTCTACCAGTCATTGTTTGTACATAAAATAGAAATTTAATTTCACTGTCTTTCAAATTTCATTATTTTTTGTATTAATATCACTAATAATTCGAATTGTTTTCACATTCTAATTGGATAATTATTACTATGGAAAAGCTGTATAACAGCAAAAAAGATCTTCACATTAATTTTTAGAAATTATTGCAAAAATAAAATTAAAATCGCTCAAAAAATTGAAAATATGCCTTACTTTTACGTGATAAATTCAACTTTCAATGCATACTACACATTAACTAGAAGTCCGCAAATATTTTTAGTTTTACACATAGCAAATGGTTTAATTTAAAGTAGAAATAAAGAAAAATCAAAGAAAACTTCTAAACTAAAAAATGTCAGAAGCATTTTAGACAAACATACACTGAGAGTACACCAACGAAATTTTTGTAATATCGCGCAAAGAAAGAAAGTGTAAATATTTAATTGCATATATTTTGGCTTTAATAAGGACTTTTAGACGTCGTGTGTTGATTCGACCAATTTTCGGTGGTATTTGAAGATATTTTACGCATTCTTCTTGCAAAAATTGTTTTAAATAGGATTTGTTTCTGATTTTGTGTTTGTGGACCACTCTTTTGAATGTGGCTCTTAGATATTCAATGGTATTCACATCAGGATACTGTGGTAGTGCTTCTAAATGCTGTTTCCAATGAAAAACACCAGCATTTTAGCGTTACATGCATTCTTTTTGGGGTCATTGTCCTGAAGCAAAATGAAATTTTCACCTAAAACAATTTTTTGTTGTTGTATGTATTGAAAGTCGGATTTATCAAGTAAAATTAAGGTGTAGTTTCAATTTTTTGAGCGACTCTATTTCATATTTCATTATTATTTTTTTATTAATAATGATAATAATTCTGATTGTTTTTACATTCTGATTAGACAGCATCGGGGGACATATAGGGTTTTTGCACATACTTCATGGACACGACATCATCATCAATATCATCATACATAGATAGTAATTTAGACCTGAATCAGAGAATGATCATCTCTGATTTAGTACTCCCATTGTTAATATCCCGACTTGGAGGACTTTGTGGGTACGATAGAGTTACATGTGCACCAGCTACCATGTACACGGTGAGTCCTCGACCAGTGGGGTTCGAATTCACAACCTAAGGGTTCGTGAGTTTTTATAAGAATTAAAACTTCCACTCTGTGATTGGGATTACTGCTGTTGGATTTTGACAATAAAGAATAAACAATGAATTTTTATTTTATCGATTCCTCCGCAAATCGGAAGGTAGTGGAAGGCAAATGACTTGGCGAAGGCTTGATGGTATGAAGAAGGATTTTGATCTTTCTCATGAAACAAAATTTATCTTAATTTAATCAGTACTTGAAGCTGGACGATTGGTTTATTGGTTTTTCTTATTATTTTAATTATACAGATTGATAAAATTATAAGAAAAAGAGGACTAAAAATAATTTTGAATTTGTATTTTAATAATGTCGAAATTCTCCACCGATTTTAATCAACATGAGTAAAATTGAAATTTTTTATATAAACATAAATGAAATCTGAAAAACTACTTCTAACTTCTGGACTTCTCATATTTTTGATCGTTGACAAACTCTGCATCAATTCAGATATAGATTATAGAATTTATACCGGAAAAATTAATATTTAAAAGTTTATTGCTTTAATACTTCATTTAGGAATTATTACACCTATCTCATCTGCAAAGAGGTAAGCATTTGTTGCTTGATGAAAACAAACAAGAATGGTCTCCTCAGAATTAACCTTAGGCTTGATTTTAACATTTTTATTGAATCTATCGTGTCATCACTGACGAATGTAATCGAATTTCTTTCTTAGGTGTATTTTTCTCAATCTATTGAAACCAGTATTTGATTTAGACCAACAGACGATTCGACTAGTTGGATTTGGCTCACAATTGGAGACGTGTCTTCAATATAAAAATGTGCACCGAATTTTTTTCACATAACTCTCTTCGTTTTGTATTTATCGTCTTAACTCATTTTTGACCACCCAAGTTTTTGTTCAAAAGTTTGGAAATTTGCTGCCATTTGGTGTAAAGACGATATACCAACTTTCAAAGTTCTATCTGGAAGCGTTTTTGAATTATTTTTATCACATATAGGTAGTCTCTTTAAAAAAATGCATTTTTCGAACTCAGGAGGGTTTAAAATGTGAAAAATTATCAAAAACTCAAGTTCATTTTTTTTTGTGGATTGCAATATTTTCTATGTATACAAGAAAGTAAAAAGTGAATTGAAAAGAAACAATTTTCTAGAATTTTTTTCCCTTCTTAATTTACTGAGGGGGCGGTTGGCATAGAGTTTGTTAAGCACACACACAAAAAAATTATATAAAATGAATGGCAACATTGCGCATTTTGTAAAATGTCAGCAATTTCTGAAATATCATTTGAAAAGTTTCTATCAAAAATGAACTGTATTTATTTCACAAAATTTTCCAAAAAGCGTAATAAACTGATAACTGCCAAAATAATTTTTATTTTGTTTTTGAGACAACAATTCTGTTCTATTAAACTAAAACAAAATGTGCAAAAGATTTTTTAAGGGGCCACTTGTAACTAAAAGCTTAATGGATATATGTTATATTAGCCCAACTGGCGTAGAAAATTCATACATTTGCGTTGCCTCAATTGGCGTTGAAAATTCAGTGCTAATTGAGTTTGTTGTTTGTTTTGATTTATTTTCAACGGTTACGACCCACATTTTGTTTTAGCCGGGTATAATTTTTTGACCAATTGTTTGTGTTAATTGTAATCTTAATCTTTATCCTTTCTTTATCTTTACTTATAATAAAGCATAATGTGTGTGTGTGTGTTGGCGCTGTACAGGTCAGACTGTTTGACCTACAGCTACCAAATTTGATACATGTATACCTTGGGTGTCGGGAATGTGCGCCTCTGAGCCCTTTTTTTGAATTTTTAATTAAAATTTTAATTAATTAAAAAATAAGCGAAATTTTAAAGTTTTTTTCGCTATATCTTTCCAAAATATTACTGCACAAAATTGATTTTTGTATCAAGTTAAAGCTCAGAAATTTAGCTTTTCAATTATACTGATGTTTTGATCTATATATTAAAATTCTATTTTGAATGAATTTTTAAACATTTAATTTAATCGTATTTTTCAACAATTTATTTGCCATAAAATAAAAATAAATTTTTATCTTGAACTTGAAAGATATAAGGTATTGGGATTTATAGCTACAAAGGCTTTTATCCCCGGTTTCCAGAAGTTAATATTTAAAAAATCTTGTCAAAAAACAAAACAAAACAAAACACGCACAAAAAATAACAAATTGGAGTTTCACTCAGTTAACAGTTGAAAGCAGTTCCACAGGTGCACTTTAGTACATATTCGGGAGTTCCAATGAAGAGCAGATGTAAAAGAAGACGGAGCATTCTCGCAACACAGAGTGGTGAAAAAGGGACGAGTCACAAAGCAAGGTAAAATTTTATCTTCACGAGGATCTCAAAAAAAATCAGCTTTTCATAAAATGTTGCCATCACATTTTCAGAAGTTCTAATTAAAAAAATATTAAAACCAAAAATAAAACAGAAAATATAATTTTCATCACGTGATTATATAAAATGAAATAAATAGGAAAAGTGATATATTTTAAACAATAAATGCAAGAGAAATATTTTTTGATCGCTTGCAATAGCTAATTTATTAATTCAATTAAAGAATTAAAATAAATAAAAATATATTACAAAGGTGAGGCAGTTAAAACTGAAAAAGAATTTTTAGAAAAGCACCAAATGATAATCTTCTGAGAGCGAGATTAATTATTTAAAAGTCAGAAATCTTAAATGAACTAGAAGATGACGTAATTTCAAAGAAACGACGAACAAAAAGCAATTGATACTAAGTAGAAGTAAAATATTTTTGAATTCGTGTTTTCTTTTTAAATTTTAAAACAATAAGACATGTTTTGAATTGCTACTTTTATTTTTGAGAAGAAGATATATTATGCAAATCAAAGAATTCGTCTTCGTGATTGTAATTTATTTCAGCATTTTAATGAATCATGCGAAATAACGCATCTGCTTTCAACGAAGCATACGTAATATTAAAGCTATACTGGTAAAAGCAGGTCAACTATTTGAAAACGCATCTTAATTCAAACAAGCATAATACGTAATAATTAATAATACGAAATTTGTAAAATCAGATAAAAATATTTTTCAGAGATATCAAAACTTTCTAACCAAAACAATATCATGTTCTCACATGAGAAAAAATAAATCAACTATAATTCCAAATTAAACATATAAAAATGTCATTTTCGGTACATGTCTGTATAAAATGAAACAAATATGAAACATGATATTTTTGGAAAATAAATGCATGAAAACGTTTTCTATGATATTTTACTATATTTATATTATTAATCCAATTAAAATAATAACGTTTAGTTACTCCAGCTTCATTAAAAATTAATCAGCTCTAAACAATTTGTAGAAAAAACTAAGAAAATTGTTACATTATCCCTATTTTTAGAATGATATATATTTAAAAAAATGAACATATTTTCTCTCCAAACCTTATTACTGGCCCGATTTCGCCAATTATCATCTTCTATGAAAGCTCGGGATCTTTAGATATGTTTTCATTTAAAAGCCTGCTCTCACTTTTTTTTCTCAAAAAGCTTCAGAAACAATATTTTATTGTACATTCTTTGTTCAGAAAATATTAATACAGTTCCCCCACCACATTTACAGTACTGATTTCGAATTTTTTTAAAAATTTTATATGAATACATATAATCCTTAGATATATCATTAATGATTGTCTGTTCCTCAAAGTTTCAAAAGCAGATACAAAATAAAAATTTTGCAGAATTTCCAGTTTCAACAATTAGACAGATTTCGTCAATACTAAATTCAGCTAACCAGTCAGAATGATCTATATTTATTAAGTGATATAAAATAAAATTTTCTTTTACTGTGATATGTTTCCTAATAAAGAAAGCTGAGATTTTATTAATATAATGGGCTGAACTTCAAAAAGCGGCTAGTTATTTAATAAAAAGTAAATAAAATAAAAAATTTCTTTGTTGACCTAAGTAGGAATTGACTCAATTTTTTTGATATTACTTGTTTAAGTTTTTTTTTTAATAATTTCCTTATTTCATCACTAGTGAGGCTGTAACCTGTCTTAGTAAATTTTATAATAGTAACTTTATTACAAGTGCACGGTAATTTTCTGGTTATACTAGGTATCATTTTGAATTTAAAGCCCTGAAAGGAACTTACCGATTATTCTCCCTCCCCCCTTTTGTCTCTGTATACATATAATGAAATTTTGAAGGAAGTAACAGTGTTCCGATCATTTTCTAAAAATTCGAATCTAAAATAACATTTTTCTCTGTAGAGTTAAATATGGAAATGGTTCGAGCAAAAACGGCGCTGCCTTTATATCGCGGGCTTATTATCTGAAAACGTGCCGATAAAACTCGAAGCGGTATCTTGTACTGAAGAGGCGGAATTTAGATCCCATGAAGATTATATGGACATAGTAAGCTTTGAAGGAAAAAAAATAAAAAATAAAAAACAAAACAAAAAAAAATGATTATAGATATGCTATTTTTTGTAAAAAATATGTTGCAAAATTTTACATTTTAAAACTTGATTGCTATTTTTGGTTTAAAAAAATTAGAAAAAACACGTTTCAGAAGAAGAAAAAAAGTGGATATTTTCACTTTTTTCAATAGTTACTCATTCAAAGTAGTATCCAAAAAAATATCTGCGAAAAAACAATAAACTGCATAAAGAAAGAAAAAAAAAAAAGAGGAGGGTTACTGGTACCATTTTTTTTCGTAAAAAATAGAATTTGGAATGTGGGTGTATGTAATTCAAATTGAGTTTATGGAAATTGTAATTAGTTAGAAATTAAAAGACATTTTATTGCTTTCCCTTCATAGCTGTGGGAAATAATATCACACAAAATTAATTTCCCGCCATTTTTAAATTCAACTATTTTCTTCGGAGATACCAATTTTATTCCATTAGTTTTAATAATTTTTTTTAATATTCTTGTGTATAATTTGCTAAAATACTTTCATTGTTTCATTGGATTTTTAATCGCCATTTTTTCTTCCATTGTTAAAGACAAACGAATGAAGATTGCATTTTTTTTCGATGACAATATTGCAATGAATTTTTGAAACGAATCACAACGAATCTGATGAAACGAAATGTAATTAACATTCCGGAAATATTGGCTGATCGATTACCAACAGTCATTTCTAATAAAAGAAATGTTAAACTGATGTTTTTCTAGCTCTAAAATTTTTTTTAAAGTAATGATATTTTTAAAAAATTAACTAGTTTTTCAATTTTATTAGAAATGTAACAATCATTCCATTCCTTATACTTAATTAATTACTTTATTTTTAATGATGGGCGATGATAGCATTTAGTTTTGAAAAAGTACGACTTATTTGCAATTCAAAGTTTTATTCCTCGTCTAGAATTACAATTACATCTAAACGAACGATTAAATAAAAATAATAAAAAAGAAACTAACATAAGCTGATATCCAAGAAAAATCAGTTTTGCTTGTGATATTCAAAAAGCAGCTGTAAACTAATCTAACGAAAAAAGAAAAACAAGCAGACCTGAATAATTTCACCTGCTCGTGTGCAAGCGATACTGTTCTTTAGAAAATAAACCAAATCACAAAGTTACTCAACAGCTTAGACACACGTGAATATAAATTCGATTTCATTCGACGTGATATTTTGATTTTATCCAGTAAATCTACTACTTGCCGTCTGCTTCAGTAGGAATTGATTTTTATTTTATTTATTTAAAAAAAATTATTTCCGTCTCCAAGTCCCGAAATCGTATTTTATAGTAAAGCTGAATGTTTGCTTGGCACCAAACTTGGGCCAGGTATACTTTCAGAAGAAAAAAAAAAGAATGTGTCCTTCAGTTTTTTTTTTTTTCGAAATTTTAGTTAAAAAATAAACTAAATTTCAAACGAATTTTTGTTATCTAATTCTAAATATTACATTGCAAATCGAAACTTTCTAAAATATTACAGTACAAGAACATAATTTTTGAATCGTAAAATTCAAAAAAATTATCTTTTCTATGATATCAGTGTTTTAAATTTATAATTAGTTTTTGTAAATTTAATCAATTTTTTTTTTAAAAATCAGTTTTTCAACAAGAATTATAAGAATTATGAACGAATATGAAATCTATCACGAACAGTAACATAAAAAACAATTCTGAAAGAACACCTAAATTGCTGATAAAAATCCTGTGGGGTTGTTTGTTTTTTCGTTTAACTTTCAACATTAATACAAAAACGATGGAATCTGTAAAATAATGAAATTACATTTCTGATCTTAACACAAAACATTATTGTCCAAGCAGATTTCAGGAACAGAAACCATATATTTACTTCATTCTGTGATGAATTTGTAATTGATTTTAATTTATATAAAAAGATCCTATTAAGAAATTTTACAACGTCTTAGGTTAGAAATAAGAATACATTTTTAAAACGCAAGAAATAGCAAAATGTATTCATTTTTTACGACTTTTAGGGGAGCTGAAAGAAAACAAAGGAAATTCTTAGCAAAATGAACTGTACAACAGAAGTCTTCTGAAATAGCCTGAATTGTAAGATGCCGATCAAAATGTGAAGCTTTGTAAATATTTTACTGAAAACTAAACGTTAAGTCACATAAAATATTTAACTGAAAATATTAGCGATCGTAAATCGTAATGAATAAGTCAAAGGAGATGGTAGTTTATTATAAAGATGAATGTGTATTTGTGCTTCTGTGTGGTGTGTTAACTCTATGCAGGCCAACGAGTTTAACTTAAAGCTACCAAACTTCTGCCAAAAACGCAAAAATTTTCACACACACACACAAAAAAAAAAACGATTTTTCTTGTGTTTGTATGTGTGTGTCAACTTATAAAGATATTACAGCAGAAAAATTATTTTTTATCATCGTAAGGTATCCGACCGCGTTGAGCACGAAGTTTTTCGACAAAAATGACATTTTTTAAAAAAATCTTTTATTGCATAGACCAGTCTTTGAGCTACCCAAAACAAGTTTATATTTATCTCTACGCCAATTGGAAGTCAAGATATTATTTTCGTAATGAAGTGAACATTTAAATAAACGAAAGTACTGATTTAAAGGACCAAAAAACATGTTAAAAATTTGTATAAACACAAATTTAGTTTTAAATCAGAATAGTTTTTGTACACAAAATTGCCACCATAAGTTTCAACTGAGTTTTTTAGCTGAGAGTTTGTAGTAAGATTACTGAATATTTCTAAGGTTATAGGAGTGTATCCTAGAGCAAATGCAGTTAGAGCATTTGCTGAACTCGACAAAGTCACGAGAAAAGAATCTACGCGGTATTCACTTCCAAATGCAAAAATTGCCAGAAAAAAATATTTTTTTAAAAAATTATTAATAACTGAGGTGGAAGAAAGTATAATCTATAAAAATAGTTACTTCAAATAAAATAACTCAAGATATAATTATTATATATTACTATAAAATTTGGAGGAATTTATCTTTATATTATTTTCTATGGAATGAACTGAAAGAATTGAGATAGAGTGAATATATATATATACATATATTAATTTACGGTCTATTATTTGAATAATAAAGTCGCAAATTTACTAAAAATTTCATGATAAATCTTTGATTGGTTCTAAAATTTATATTTATAACTATAACCGTACGATTGTACTTCATTCCCTAAAGAAAACTATGCAGTTTATTTTGATACAAGTTTTGTTCGGATGAGAGTAATAGTTTTTGGTGTAACCAATGTGAAGTCTTTTTAAGAATTTGCTTAAATTTGCGCTATTAAATGCCATTTTTTTAAAAAAAATATTTTTTATTTCAAATAATGGCTTCCTATTACTAATTTTGAATAGAAATATCGTTAAAGTATGTCTACACCATGTTTGTCAAAAAAAGGGCTCCGAACGCGTTCGTATACCTTAT